>CM021102.1:27355078-27477648 GCA_007115665.2 Sequoiadendron giganteum
CAGTCATATTTAATGCTATTTGGAGGGTAGGACGTCCTTCCTCGGTGCTTAGCACCTCTTCACCATTGGTCAACAAATTCTCTATCCAGTCATTGACCTCTTCAGCCCCTAGGCAATTAATGCTTTTCAAGGTGACTATGTGGCGTCTAAGCATTTCTTCACCCATTGTAAGTTGTTGCTGATAGTTTATGCATTGGGCAGCTTCTTCATCTAACTGGATAGATATGGCTGCAATTTTGGCTAATTTGCAACCATTGGGATCTTCAAGGAATGAAGATCAAATGACATATTGGAATCGTGTCTGTACCATTTTGAGCTCAACATATTCTCCTCTTTCTCGTTGATATTCTAACTCAGGGAAGGATATTACCAATGTTCTTGCGAAGTTGATAATATTGGCGACAAAGCGTCTATAATCAATCAACTCCACTGAATTCGCATCGTAGGCTCTCACCTTGTATGCCACCTGTTCTTTGCACTCAAAGAGATGGTGTTTGTTCTCTATGGTTGTAATTGATTCATATGCTTGTCGCAGATCAACAACTGTCGCCTCCTCTCTCGGCCTCTCTTGAGTTGCTTTCAAGTGGTTGCTAGATTTCTGATTGAAGTCCATGTGCCCTGTCTCTCAGCTAATATGCTTCTACTAACACACACCGTCCTTTAACGACAAACTCATCCACTTGACATCTCAAGTGTTTTTCGTATGTAATCAACTGATGATGGTTTCTTTCAGCTGGGAGATCCAATAGTCCTTGAGGCAAGGCCGAGGAGTTGGGAGTGTCATGTATCAAACTAGAAATGTACAATTTTAGCTGATAGATTTCAACCTTCAAGGTTGATTTGTCTTGTTCATCCTTTTTCATCCTTTCTTTGATGCTCGCTGAGGCGATTCCAAGAAGGTCTGCCTGCACCTATCGAGTGGTTTTTCCAAGGTTCACCTTTGAAAGCGTGAAATCCTCAACCCTCACATTATGTATGTATTTATCTTTAGACGGGGCAGCAGTCTCTATGACAACCTCATTCTCTGCATTACTCTCTACATGTGTCTGCTTCTTCAACTTCTTTGTCGACATTTCTTGTGGGACATGGTGGAATTCAGAGAAGTCAAGCTAATAAGAAGGTCTCTCCTTTTTCCTCCCAAGCGAGCTTTTCAGCTAGATAGAATCTCAGCTAGCATCGTTGGGAGGAGGAACATAGGCCCCCTGAATGCTAGAAGAACGAGACTATGTCGTGGTAATGCCCCGTGGTGGCAAGTCCAAATCAATAGGGCTTTGCGACCTCTGTGATGGTGGTGAAGCCGGTGGCTCTACTTCTATCATAGGCACCACTTTTGTTGCAACTTCTTCTACAATGGATTCCATCTCTGCAATGATTATTTCAATCACTGGATCTGGTGTAGCTGCAACGTTCTCAACTGTTTCAGGTAAATTGGTATTTGTCTCCACCTATACCTCTTGTCGGCTTGTGTTGGCAATTCCTCTTCTTCCCCATGTGCTCCCTGACATTCGCATTACTTCTGGAAGAATGCTCATCTTCTTATGTTTGGGTTTCCTCGTAGACAAGGAAGGTGGTGTAAATTGAACCACTGGCGGCTCTGATCGGGGAAGTACTACCTTCCTTTTCTTTTTACTATCAAGGTAGAGTTGACTGTGTCAAACTACTCTACCAGTTCTTTTCTCAATAGACGTACTCTCTTTCGCATACCAATCTACTTTGCCGAGTGGTTGTGCATCCACTTAACCCGTGAAGAAGGAAGAAAGAATTACTTCTTCTTCATCATCAAATAAGCCCTTTATGTCCTCTGACATGAATTATGCAATCTGTGAGAGCTTGAATCTTCTGTAGTTCCTTCTTCTCTCTTCGAACTCATCCTCGCAGTTGACCCAAAAATCTTCCATGAAAGGTTCATGTGATGATCTTTTCTCAAGGTGTGCTATGAAGATGCCTTTGGGGTCATTGGATGGCCTCCTATCAATGAGGTACTTGAGATTAAATCTCACTATTTCCTAGCTTATCAACCTTGCATCAGCTGCAGTCCTGCATCTGTAGAATCCCATCTGAAAAGAAAAGTTTGTAGCAGACTTCTTATGCGAAGGTGAGAGTGAACCTCGGCCAACTGCCTTAGGAATTCCATGAAAAATACCCTATTTGAGGGGTAGCGTGGCATCATGGCGGGGTGGCCATTGTAGCCATACACACGTATGTAGGTGAAAATGGGGAATTGAATAAACCAATCCACCCAATCCACCATTGCTGCCTTAGCTGCAGGTGAAATACGAACGTGCATCTCCTGGTCTAGCTCGTGCATGGTGTGCATAGTGAAAAGGTCATTTATCTTCTTGAAGTGCCTTTCCGCTAGAGTGAACTCAAGGCGAGGAAAGTATTCTTGGACCTTTTGCACACCTAGGGTTCCCACAGTGTTTAGTGTTCTGAAATCGCCTTGGAAGGCTATCAGGTAGACTAGGTAGGAACACATGTGGAAACGGTGCTCTTCTAGAAACCCGATAAATTGTTGGTGGAGTGTGTCACTGATCAAAGAGGCCCAGTCGTAATGTTCTTTCCTGTTGATTATTTTTCCAATAATGTAGAACATCCATGGCTGGAAGGATTTCTCCTCCTCTTGCCCAGTGACTCTGTTGAGTAGGGTAATATACACTCTGTACTCATTTTTGAATTCTCCTCTCCCAACTAATCTAGGCAAGATGGTTCTCTTTGTTTTCAACCAATGTTCAACCATTATAAGTGAACACTCATCCTTCAAAGCCTCGAACACCTTTTCACATTCTGTCACTGATATGACCTTCTTGGTAGGGCATGGTGGGATTGCAAAATAAGTCTCTATGTCCACTGGCTTCAAGCTACAAATCACCCTCCTGTCCACTCACAGGATTTCTCTTGTAGTCGGGTTGTAATGCTTTGTGCAAGCAATTACAAGCTCAATGCTCTGTAAGGTGATCGGAATGGACGTAGCTTGGAATAAATCGGATTCTTCAATGTTTTGCAATGTAATTTGGTTCATGCCCTCCAAGTCTTCAGAACTGACCTCTGGATTTTTCTGCCATAAGTCTATGTCAGTCGTTTTCAGGTAATCAAGGTATAAGACTGTCTTGGTATTGTATTGCACCTAGGAGTACTGCATTCTTAAAACCTTGAAGATTGACTGTGCACTTGATGCTGCTCGAACAACTTTTCTGGAACTGCTAAAAATAGCCTTACCGGGGGTAGTTTTTATGAAAAACTTTGAGACATGGGTTTTGTTGAGAATGATTTTTTAAACAGACCCAAATCGTCAGAAATTTGGAAAAACGAGTTTTTTTTTTACATGCAAGAGCCCTTTGGTGGCAGAGGTAGCAAGGGCACCAAAAAGTGTTTTTTTCTCAAAAAAATCCAACACATGGGTTTTGTTCGTGCTTCAGAGCCAAACAAACCCAGTTTGTCTGTTTTTCAAAATTATGACTTTTTTTCAGAAACCCTAAAAAATAGGGGCATCAAGGCTACTTTTTCTAGAAAAATCCAACATGTGGGTTTTGTTGAAAAAGTTGTGCTGATCATACCTAGTTGGCCAGATCTGTGATTATCTGTCATTTCCTATGACATGCAAAGAAATATAGACAGAAATAGAGGAAGTAGACAGAAGATGGATTGGAAGTTATAAACTGTCACTTTGCAATAATCTATCTCTGAAAGCAATCTCTGGGGAAGAATACTTTTATTGCCACTGATCTTTAAAAATATTGAAGATCCATCCAAAACCTTTGCCGGATCTTGAAAACGTGTTCTTGGGAGCTATTTGGTGTTTTATCCTTCAACCTACAAAAAAGAATAATGAGGAAAGGGATGCCTAGCATGAATATAAGGTGATTAGGGTTAAGATCCATCAAGTATGGAAGACAACTCATGATTTAGGCCTGATCTGGAGTTCCAAAAGATGATTTCCACTGATTGTGGAGTGTTTGGCCTCTTTTTGGCTCCAAATTTGCTAACTCAAGTCAACACTTTTGCTTTGACTTCTTTTAGGCGTCCATCCTTGAAGTTGATCATTTTCGTCCATTTTGCAAGTTGAAGTACTCCTGTT
The DNA here is from genome assembly GCA_007115665.2 of Sequoiadendron giganteum. Taxonomy (NCBI): domain Eukaryota; kingdom Viridiplantae; phylum Streptophyta; class Pinopsida; order Cupressales; family Cupressaceae; genus Sequoiadendron; species Sequoiadendron giganteum. The sequence continues at coordinate 27,359,154 of CM021102.1, forward strand.
TGATCTTTGATTCAGGTTACTCAGTTGATCTCTGGCAGTGGCAGGCAATTCTGTTGTTGAGGTGGGATCAACATGATTAGATATGCCTGGGAGCGATTAACTCATAAAACTAAATTCAGGCCTCCAGAAAGAAGGGCGCCTTTGCTTGAGAGGGGCGCTTTTGACAATGCCTTAGTCAATTTTCATTTACTGTTCTTTATATTGACCTTTTTAGACCCTCTTTGCTTTGATTTGATGTTCCCGATGCTAGATGAATCAGATGATTCTACTTGACGATGCATCGGGTAGCCAGCTTGGTCCTGTTCAGGATGACTGACTTCTCAGTTGAAACTGGTAGGTTTAGGTCCTTCAAACTAAAGGGTGCCCCTGGCCAGTAGGGGCACTTTTAGCTTTTTCTTGGTTTTGTCTTGGCTGTGGATTGTCAGTCTTTGACCTCCTCCATCAGATGATTGATTTATTGGAAGTTACTGCTGATAGTCCCACTGACAAGATAGGTCATAGCTAAGAAGGTCATCCTGGGAGACAGTGAAGATTTTGACTGAATCTGGATGCCCTCAAGAAAGGGCGCCTTTCCTCAAAGAGGGGTGCTTTTAGCCATGCCTTAGCCATTTTCTGGCTTGTCTTTCCAGTTCTTCAATTTTGGCTTTTTTTGTTTGATCTCAACTCATGTTCGTTTGGCGTGTCTTGTGGACCTGCTGTGAGATTGATCATGTAGCTGGGAGGGAGTTGGAAAGATATCATGTATAGAGCTGTTGGTTATGGATTCATCTGGTGCTTATAACTGAGGGCCGCCCCTAGCCAGCAGGGGTGCTTTTACCTTGAAGCTCTCTATTTTGGCATCTTCATTCTTAATGGATCCTCCATACTTTGCTAGCGGTTGGTCAATGATCCCTGAATCAGATGATTTTGCTAATGTTTCATTGTCGAGCCAGCATGAAAGTGAAGAGGATGACTGAGTTGAAGATGCCAAATGACTACATTTTCCCTCTGAGATCCAAGGGCACATTTCTTCAAGAGGGGCGCCTTTTTCACCTTTAGGTTGTGTTTTGCCTTGGTAGACAAAACGTGCACCTTCTAGACAGCCAAATTTTGGCCTTTTCCGTTTTGAGAATCTCCTTCGTTGTAACAGCATCTTTTTGACCCTTTCCACCATAGTTTCTTCGTTGAAGCTTTTGAGGCTTAGCTTTCAACACCTGATACTGGCTAATCTGCCATTAATGGTTGTGGAGCTCCTAACTTTGTTCCTGAAAAATAGAAATAGACCCACCAGAGTAAAACAAGTATTTTGATAATTCTGACTTGATCAGTGTGATCATGAAGGCAATTAACCCTATCAAAATTATTCCGGGAGGTCCTATTTTTAAGGTTTCCTTAAAAATACGGGCGTAAAATCCTAATTTTCATTTTTTTAGAATTTTAACCATAGGTTCCTGGACAATAACCCACAAAGATTTCATATTTGTTTTGACCTAAAACATACATTTGATGGTATTTTTACATTGTTTAGCTCAATTTAAGTAGAATGCCAAAATTTTCATTTTAGGTATAACATAGGCTCTGTCTGGTGACCATGTCGGATACCTACGACATAGGAGAACCGAGAATCTCAAGTTTCATAGACCAGTACTTTATCAGTTGGGTAATGGAGTCAGGACTCATTTCCTATTTTACATAAGAACTTGAAGTTCACCTTCATTATTGGGGCTCACCTATTTATTCACCTAAAACAAGACTTCCTAAGAAATCACCTAAAACATGACAATACTTTACGAAACGGGGAAAAACATAACAACATAATGATAAAGCAAAAAATTATCTACAATATACTCACCCCATCCCCGAAGGGATGAAATGTTTCAAGTACTACCCGTTGTAGGGCAGTGGAAAGAGCCTTCCATCTGAATGTGAGAGAATATAAGAATTCTCTCCTGCAACATTATGTATCAGGAACAAGCCCAACCAAAGGGAGTTGAATTTTCCATGCATTCCTTTTGGTTCATGTCTCTTGTCCCACAGTAGGACTCTATCTCCAATCTTGAAGTCTCATTGCCAAGCCTTCTTGTCGAAGATCTTCTTCGCTCTTTCTTGGTGCTGAGTGATTTTATCAACAACCTCCACCCTCTCTTCTTGCAATTGCGTCAGACACAAAATGCACTTTTGGATTGGATCCTTGAACTCTTCACCTTCTATTGCAGATGCCAGCTGTAAAGCTGACAACTCTAAAGTGATGGGTATCATTGCTTCAGTGCCGTATATGATAATAAAGGGGGAAGTGTTGATAGCTCTCTTGGGTGTGATCCTATCAGCCCAAAGAGCGTTGTATAACTTAATGTGCCAAGACCATTGATTGGTTTCAACCATCTTGCGCATAATCATGACTATGTTCTTATTGGATGACTCAGCCTGTCCATTGCCTTGTGGATAGTAATCTGAAGAATGGGATAGTGCGATGCCATAGTCAAAACAGAATTCTACTAACTCCTTTGATGAGAAGATTGTAGCATTATCAGTCACGATCTTCCTTGGTACTCCAAAGCGTGTGATGATGTTTTCTTTGAGGAACATGCACACAACTTCGGAAGTAGCATTCTTCGTAGGAACTACTTCGACCCATTTGGTAAAATAATATGTTGTCGTAAGGACATAGACATGTCCCTTATTGGAATGTGGGTTTATCGAACCTACAAAGTTGATACCCCATTGATTTTTCCAACAAAATGTTGGCACTGTTGACATTGTCACACCCATTCATATGCGTCGCAGAATAGAGTTGGCCAGAAGAACTGTGCCCACAGAATTTTAAATGTTGTGACCCTTGATGAAAAGTGGCCACCACATGCTTCGTTGTGAAATGTTTCCAACCATCATTGTTGGTCTCTACTGACGCAAAGCAAGAACATTCCATCAAGCCCACGCTTGTACAGAACGTTGCCTCGTAGCACATAGTTTTGTGCTTTTAACCTCAGGGTTCTTTTTTGTTGTTTGTCCAAGTGGTTTGGACATGCTCCATAGGTTGCATAGTACCATAGTTCTGAGTACCATTCCTCCATAGAATCAACCAGTAAGACCATTGGAAGGTCTTCTTCAGTTTCTATTTTTATTTCACCATCAGCTGCCTGATGCTTTAGATCACCATCTTTCGCCATGAGCTGACATAGACCTCTCCTATGGACGAGCTTGGTTGGCTTGATATCTAAGTCATATTCCTGGACCTTGGCGATCTAGTTGCCTCTTTTAGTCCCCATCTCCTGCTGAGTTAGGATACTTTTGACTGCAAGATCAGTGACATAGACTATTGTGTGAGCATTTAAGATGTAGAATCTAAAAATTTTCACAGCTCTCACGATAGCATAGGCATTCTTTTCAATCTGGGAGTAACGGGATTCGTTGTCTTAAACTACTGCTCATGAAAGCAATTGGTGATTCCAACTCCTCATTCAGCTTCTGGGTTAGTATGGTAGAGAGAGTGTACTCCGACACGTAACAATAAAGAATGAATTCCTTACTAAAATCGGGCCGAACTAGCACTGGTGCCTTACTGATGGCTTCTTTAATCTTGACAAACGCCTCTTTTCCTTTGTCGGTCCATTTGAAGGCGGTCATCTTCTTCATCATTTCTGATATATCCTTGGTCAGCTTTGAGAAGTCAGGTACCAATCTTCGTATGAAGTTTACCATTCTGAAGAAAGAGTGCACCTGAGTAGTATTAGTTGGGAGAGATAGGTTTTTGATAGAATCCACTCGATTTGGATTGATTCAAGTTCCCTCTTTGGAGATGATATGGCCTATTAGTTTGCCTTCCATCACCACAAAGATAGAATTCTTTGGATTCAAGGATATGTGGTGATACCTACATCTCTCGAACACTTTCACTAAGTGTTGAAAATGATCTTGCCGCTTTCGTGAGAAAGCAGTAAGGTCGTCAAGGTAGACGACTATCACTTTGTTCTTTAGATCTCCAAACGCCAAGTCCATGGCTCACTGAAAGGTGGCACCGGTGTTGATGAGGCCAAAGGGAATCCTCTCATAGGTGAACATTCCCCATGAGGTGGTGAATGCTGTCTTGATTTGATCCTCCTTAGCCACCGCAATTTGATTGTACCCGAAAAATCCATCAAGTAATGATAACATCTCCGATCCGGTAACCATCTACAAGGTATGCTCCATGATAGGTAAAGGATAATTATCCTTTAATGATGATTGGTTAAGGTTCCTGAAGTCAACACAAATCTGGATCTCTTTGTTCTTTTTGCACACAGGAACAATATTGGACACCCAGGTAGAATGTTGGATTGGAAATATGATCATGGTGTCCACTATCTTCTATACCTCTGCCCAGATTGTATCTTGAACATGCGGGTTGTAGTGCCTCTTCTTTTGCCTAAAAGGCTTGATATCTGACTTGAATGAAATTTTATGAGACAATTCCTTTGGCGTGAAGACTTTCAGATCTTGATAAGTCCATGCGAAGACATCCTTATACTATCTAAATAAGGGGACAAAGTTGTTGCTTTCCTTCGCAGTGCAACCCTTTCCCAAGTTGACAAGCCGAGGCTTATCTTCGGTGCCGATGTTGATTTGACTATACTCAGCGGATGTTTTGCTAGCTGAATCTCTTTGATCTTGCACACATCTATCATGCTTTTCAAATATATCCTCTAAGGATACTAGGCCCTTGGGGATGTTGTTACCTCTTAGCTGGATGATGTCAGATTTCGTTGCTTCGAAATCTTCTACTATGGATTCTTTGAAAGGAGAGGTACTTCCTTCAAAGAATAGTTCTTTGTAATTGTCCCCCATGTAGAGGAACTCCTTGATGTCATCATCATCATCAAAGACCTTCCAATTTTCACAATTTTCGAGGACAAATGGCCTGTACATGAGCTCAATAGCAAAGGCATTCTGACGGAAATTAGAATGAGGCATGAAGAGTGCAGCGGATACCGCAAGGGCATCTGCTTTGCTATTTTTCTCACATGGAATGTACTTGATGTTGAATGCTTCAAACCAATCAATAGCATTCCACACCCTTTGTCGGTAAGCCTAAAGGCGGCCTTTTCTGACTTGATAGTGATCTCTGACCTATTGTACGATTAGCTCTACGTCGCCTTCAGCTTGAAGGTATTTTATACCCATATCCCTTGCATTCTTGAGGCCTAGTATAAGTGCTTCATATTTTGCAGTGTTGTTCATGTTATCGAACTGCAAGCGATAAGCAAATGGATATAAAAATCCTTCAGGAGAGGTAATGACAACTCTCGCTCTTGAGCTTGTTGTCAAGCAACTTCCATCGAATTGCATTGTCCACATCTTTGATCTTTCATTTGATGTATTTGTGGAAAATGCAACTTTATTTTCTTCTTCGGTCACTTCGGTTAGCATGGCATATGTACCAGGACCCATACTTTGATGTAGCACTTGTGCTTGGGGATCCAGAGATTTCACCACCGTGAATTTTGACTCAGCCTCTGGTTCCAACTTGAAGCTACCTTTCTTTAGTGGAATGGTCGCATACGACCAATCCATTTGAATCTCACCTCTGAGATCTTTGCAAAAGCTTCAACTTAGTAACATCCCATAACTGAATGGAATGTCAACTATGAGGATGGTCATCATGATCTTCTTCTCTGGGTAGGATGCTAGTCTTAATTGTGTGTCTTTCAATTCGCCGACTAACGGCACCAGTTTTGATTCAAGTGAATAATACTTTTCATGAGTTTCGATGCATGATAGTCCTAATGAGTTCATGATTTGCAAAGGCATGATGTTGTCCAATGCTCCAAAGTCGATGATGCAGTTGCTGAGCTTATAACCTCCCATAAACAAAGATATGTAGAAGGGTTTTGGCTTTTCTTCCGCTGGTACGGAAGATGCTAGCAACGTAGGTTGGATGATAGCCTGCTTTTGTACTACTTTGAGAATACAATCCATTTGATCAGGATGATCCTGGAGATACTCCAACTGTGAGATCTGTACCTTCATCTTCATCATAGACGTCACAATGTCAAAGTTCATCGAAGATGGATCTTGAGGGTTTGGTGTGGCATTCTCCTGTGCAGACTTGGGATTAGAAGTGGAAGCTTCTTTTCCCTTTTCATTTGACTTCCATCTATCTTCTTCTTCTTTATGTGCTTTGAATTGTTGAGTGCGAGTGAACACAGGCGTCGACATGTTCTCGTGGTTGACGACAAGAGAGTACTGACGGTAATCTTCTTCTTCTTGATTTTTGAGTTCGCTATGAAAGTATCCCATTGTGGAGTTGCCATCGAAGTTGTCCATTTGTGGTGAGACAACGTTCGCATTTAAAGGTACTGAATTTGAGCTTGGTGCTCGATCTTCAGCATATCCCATGATCTGGTCTAGCCTTTGATTCTTAGGGCATGTGGATCCGGTATGTTCATCTATATCATGGAAACAATAGAACATATTAGATTTCTCGGCCTCTGCTCCTCTTTGAGGAGGTCCTTGATTTTGAGGCTTGTAGTTGTTGTTGTTGAAAGGTTGGAAATTATTCCTCTTTGGCTGGTATGGCTGTTGAGGCTAGTACTGCTGCTGAGGTTGGTACTATTGTTGAGGCTAATACTATTGTGGTGTGGGCAATGCTTGTTTCCCTTGATTAGGTGATTGTCTTTTTAAAATAGTCACCTCATTTGCTACCTTTTGTAGCAATGGATCTGTTGATGCTTCGACCAGCGGTCTGATAGCATCACCCTTCATCTTTCCCGTGGTCATCATGTGATCCTCAATCTCGATAGCTTTTTCTTGTGTAGTTTGTAAGTCTTCTTCGTGACTTCCTTTGATGAAAAAGGCTATCTTTGAGGGTAGGGCGTTGACGAAGCTGCTCATTAGAATCTCCTCTAATGGGTTGAGTGTGTGAGAAAGACATGTAGCTAGGCAATTAAACCTTGCTACAAACTCTCTCATCGGTTTTGTAGGCTCCATCTTAGAGTGAGATAACCGGGCAAATAACTGGTGGCTATCTTCAGCAGGTTTGAACCTCGCCAAGAATTTTTCGCTCATGTCCTCCTAGTTTCTGATTGCTCCAGCTGGTAAGTGATGGAACCAATCAGAAGCATTCGCTTCAAGAGTTTTGACAAAGAGTCAAACGATGATATCTTCATGTGGCATGGACATAACGGAGCAAGCCGCTATGAAAGCTGATAGATGCTCGTCGGGGTGTTTAGCCCCGTCGCCAAAAAATATTGGGAAGTGCTTTCGCGATCCCTTTGGAAGGTCATGTTTGCCTTGTAAAGCCAAGGGGCCAATTTTGTTACCCCATGGCAAAGGTGCTTGGCGTCTCATGGGGGTCTTGCATTACGGCCATTGTCAAATAGGCTATATCCGTTGTTGTAGTTGTCGTTACCATTACTGCTGCCATTTCCATTACCATCATTATTATTGTGGCCATTGCCACCATTACCGTCATTACAACCATTGTTACGGCCATTGTCGTTGTTGCCAATGCCATTGTTATGGGCATTGTCATTATAGAGGTGATTGTCTGCCATTGCTTGAGTTGGAGGTTCTTGCTAGTGTTCTTCTAGAAAGTGTTTACGAACCTCTTCAAAGACTTGCTCAATATCGGATGCCTCTCTGATGTCTTCTTGAAAACGGGGATTATTTCTCCTCCGTATGTATACTTGGTGAGCTAGGATGCTTACCGCCATGCAGGTGGTGGTAACACTGGTCTCTTAGCTACAAGATCAACCTTTCTTTCTTCCTCGTCCAGAGTGATAGTTGTGACTCTCCACTGAGCTGGTGATGTATTCTTTTCAAAGATGAAACTACGCAAGCTACTGATGATGTCTGTCTGCTCTCCTTTAATGAATGTAAGATATGGTTGGAGAGTTGCTGGAGAAAGATCAGGTTGTTCAACTAGTGCCCATGGATGCCAGATGCCCATTTCGTGTCATAAAAGCGTTTAGCTTTTCTTGAAGTTTTATGCCTCGTTGCCCCATGGTGGGTGCCAGAAAAATGTTGGCATTTCAATTAGCACCTCTTGAGTGCTTATTGGAAACAGACAGCTATTGCAAGTGTGTTAGTACATGCTCTTCGGATTATAGAGAGGAAGATCTCTCTTTGCTAATTTTCTACTGTAAAAAAGGGGTGTACTAAGGTTCCTATCTTTTTTACTTAGTGGCAGGACACAAGGGTGCATAAACAAAATGCGTCGTAGCTAAGCTTTTTCTCTAGTTTTTGTAGATCTTAACTACAACTAACTAAGCTTCTAAACTATCCTACCTCCCCAAGATAAAAAGAGCATGAGGGTGTAGGAGTGAAATGGATTGGTTGGATCACTTGAATCCTCCATCTCTATGGAATATGGTCGAGGCTCTGAACCTTCAGATATATACCAAGATAGGGCTCGATACAAGCAAACACTCTCTTACGATAAACTAGATCTGAGACTTGCCAAGGAGGAGGAACCCTTGTCCGAGGTGTATAATTGGAAATAGCTCACTAGAAACAACAAGGAATGATGACCTGTCTAACAGGATTCCCGAGGAGGTGACGACACCTATCCAAAGTCTAGGCTGCAAGACAAATCATCAAACAACATCATACGATAATGATTGATAACAAAATATCCAAGGAGGTGACAACACCTGTCCAAGGAGGAGATTGAAACAATACACTATTTGAAAACAAGACTTTGAAAGAACTCAAGTATTTAGATCAAGCAAGCATGCGCCATCTGATTTATTTCTTCAAGCTTCTCCAAAGAATTACAAAGGTTGGGACAACAAAGGCACGAAATCATGCACAATTGCGATCAACCGACGAACTCTCATCCAAGAGTGAACAGATATAAACAAGCTAACTTTGGAAACAACGACGCATCAATTTTGCTTAGCAAATAAAGAACCTAAGGATCTCATTTATAGAAACTTAAAGGAGTAGGCAACCCTAAAATCTCCTTGAGTTAACAAACAGTTCTTTCCAATCAGCAAGATTTATTTCTATGTCTAAAAGTAGGTGAGCAAACAGTTAACTGGAAATCTACTTCAGTTAACTGAAACTAAATAAAAGTCAAACTGGAAGTCTACCTTAGTTGACTGACACCTAACTAAAAGTGAACTTGCAATTACAAATGTGTCTCCAATTATACATCCACCTTTTGAGGAGATCTGAGATCCACAAATCGTGGGAGTCAAATAGACATCCTAGATTAGTGGGATCTGACATGCATGATCTATGGAGATCTGGAGTCAACTCAAAAAGGGGCATCAAGTTGACTTTAGTCATATTTAATGCTATTTGGAGGGTAGGACATCCTTCCTTGGTGCTTTATACCTCTTCACCACTGGTCAACAAAGTCTCTATCCAGTCATTGACCTCTTCGCCCCCCAGGCAATTAATGCTTTTCAAGGTGACTATGTGGTGTCTAAGCATTTCTTCACCCGTCATAAGTTGTTGCTGATAGTTTATGCATTGAGTAGCTACTTCATCTAACTAGATAGATATGGCTGCAATTTTGGCTAATTTGCAACAATTGGGATCTTCAAGAAATGAAGATCGGATGACATCTTGGAACCATGTCTGTACCGTTTCAAGCTCAACATATTCTCCTCCTTCTCACTGATATTCTAACTCAGGGAAGGATATTACCAACGTTCTTGTGAAGTTGATAATATTGGCGACAAAGTGTCTATAGTCAATCAGCTCCACTGAATTGGCATTGTAGGCTCTCACCTTGTATGCCACCTATTCTTTCCACTCAAAGAGATGGTGTTTGTTCTCTGTCATCACTGTGAGGAGGAACATAGGCCCCCTGAATGCTGGAAGAACAAGACTGTGCCGTGGCAATGCTTCATGGTGGTGAGTCCAAATCAATAGGAATTTGTGACCTCTATGATGGTGGTGAAAATGATGGCTCTACTTCTATCACAGGCACCGCTTCTGTTGCAACTTCTTCTACAATGGATTCCATCTCTACAACGATTATTTCAATCACTGGCTCTGGTGTAGCTATAGCGTTCTCAACTGTTTCAGGTTAATTTGATGGTTGTATCCACCTGTACCTCTTGTTGGCTTGTGCTGGCAATTCCTCTTCTTCCCCATGTGCTCCCTGACATCCACATTCCTTCTGGAAGAATGCTCATCTTCTTCTGTCTGGGTTTCCTCGTAGACGAGGAAGGTAGTGTAAACTGAACCGCTGGCGGCTCTAATCGGGGAAGTACTACCTTCCTTGTCTTTTTACTATCAAGGTAGAGTTGATTGTGTCAAACTACTCTACCATTTCTTTCCTCAATAGACGTACTCTCTTTCGCGTACCAATCTACTTTGTCGAGTGGTTGTGCATCCACTTGACCCATGAAGAAGGAAGAAAGAATGACTTCTTCTTCGTCATCAGATAAGCCCTCGATGTCCTCTGACATGAATTTTGCAATCTGCAAGAGCTTGAATCTTCTGTAGCTCCTTCTTCTCACTTTGAACTCATCCTCGCAATTGACCCAAAAATCTTCCATGAAAGCTTCATGTGATGATCTTTGCTCAAGTTGTGTTGCGAAGATGCCTCTGGGGTCATAGGATGGCCTCCTGTCAATGAGGTACTTGAGATTAAATCTAAATATTTCTTGGCTTATCAACCTGGCATTGGCTGTAGTCCTGCATCTGTAGAATCCCATCTGAAAAGGAAAGTTTGCAGCAAACTTCTTCTTTATGCGAAGGTAAGAGTGAACCTTAGCCAACTGCCTCAGGATTTCCATGAACACTACCCTATCTGAGGAGTAGCGTGGCATCATGGTGGGGTGGCCATTGTAGCCATACATGCGGATGTAGGTGAAAGTGGGGAATTGGATGAACCAATCCACCATTGTTGCCTCAGCTGCTGGTGAAATACGAACATGCATCTCATGGTCTAGCTCGTGCACGGTGTGCATAGTGAAAAGTTCATTTATCTTGTTGAAGTGCCTTTCCGCTAGAGTGAACTCAAGGCGAGGAAAGTATTCTTGGACCTTTTGCACACCTAGGGTTCCCACAATGTTTAGTGTTCTGAAATCACCTTGGAAGGCTATCAGGTAGACCAGGTAGGAACACATGTGGAAATGGTGCTCTTCTAGAAACCCGGTAAATTGTTGGTGGAGTGTGTCACTGATCAGAGAGGCCCAGTCGTAATGTTCTTTCCTGCTAATTATTTTTCCAATAATGTAGAACATCCACGGTTGGAAGGATTTCCCCTCCTCTTGCCCAGTGACTCTGCTGAGTAGGGTGATTAACAATCCGTAATCATCTTTGAATTCTCCTCTCCCAACCAATCTGGGCAAGTTGGTTCTCTTTGTTTTCAACCAATGTTCAGCCATTATAAGTGAACACTCATCCTTCAAAGCCTCGAACACCTTTTCGCATTCTGTCACTGATATGACCTTCTTGGTAGGGCATGGTGGGATTGCAAAACAAGTCTTTATGTCCACCAGCTTCAAGTTGCAAATCACCCTCCCGTCCACTGACAAGATTTCTCTTGTAGTTGGGTTGTAATGCTTTGTGCAAGCAGTTACAAGCTCAATGCTCTGTAAGGTGATCGGAATGGACGCAGCTTGGAATAAACTGGATTCTTCAATGTTTTGCAATGTAATTTGGTTCATGCCCTCCAAGTCTTCAGAACTGACCTCTGGATTTTTCTGCCATAAGTCTGTGTTAGTCGTTTTCAAGTAATCATGGCATAAGACCATCTTGGTCTTGTATTGTACTTGGGAGTACTGCACTCTTAAAACCTTGAAGATTGAGTGTGCACTTGATGCTACTCGGACAACTTTTCTGGAACTGCTAAAAATAGCCTTGTCGGGGGTAGTTTTTATGAAAAACTTTGAGACATGGGTTTTGTTGAGAATGATTTTTTAAACAAACCCAAATTGTCAGAAATTTGGAAAAACGAGTTTTTTTTTTACATGCAAGAGCCCTTTGGTGGCAGAGGTAGCAGGGGCACCAGAAAGTGTTTTTTTCTCGAAAAAATCCAACACACGGGTTTTGTTCATGCTTCAAAGCTAAACAAACACAATTTGTCTGTTTTTCAAAATTATGACTTTTTTTCAAAAACCCTAAAAAATTGGGGCATCGGGGCTACTTTTTCTAGAAAAATCCAACATGTGGGTTTTGTTGAAAAAGTTGTGTTGATCATACCCAATTGGCCAGATCTGTGATTATCTGTCGTTTCCTATGACATGTAAAGAAATATAGACAGAAATAGAGGAAGTAGATAGAAGATGGATTGGAAGTTATAAACTGCCACTTTGCAATAATCTATCTCTAGAAGCAATCTCCGGGGAAGAATACTTTTACTCCCACTAATCTTCAAAAATATTGAAGATCCGTCCAAAACCTCTGCCAGATCTTGAAAACGTGTTCTTGGGAGCTATTTGGTGTTTTATCCTTCAACTTGCAGAAAAAAATAATGAGGAAAGGGACACCTAGCATGAATATAAGGTGATTAGGGTTAAGATCCATCAAGTATGGAAGACAAATAATGATTTAGGCCTGATCTGGAGTTCCAAAAGATGATTTCCACTGATTATGGAGTGTTTGGCCTCTTTTTGGCTCCAAATTTGCTAACTCAAGTCAACACTTTTGCTTTGAATTCTTTTAGGCGTCCATCCTTGAAGTTGATCGTTTTCGTCCATTTTGCAAGTTGAAGTGCTCCTGTTTGATCTTTGATTCAGGTTACTTAGTTGATCTCTAGCAGTGGCTAGAAGTTTTGTTGTTGAGGTGGGATCAACATGATTAGATATGCCTGGGAGGGATTAACTCATAAAACTAAGTTCAGGCCTTCAGAAAGAAGGGCGCCTTTCCTTGAGAGGGGCACTTTTGACAATGCCTTAGTCAATTTTCATTGACTGTTCTTTATTTTGACCTTTTCAGACCTTCTTTGCTTTGATCTGACGTTCCAGATGATAGATGAATCAGATGACTCTACTTGACGATGCATCGGGTAGCTAGCTTGGTCTTGTTCAGGACGATTGACTTCTCAGTTGAAACTAGCAGGTTTAGGTCCTTCAAACCAAAGAGCACCCCTGGCCAACAGGGGCACTTTTAGCTTTTGCTTGGTTTTGTCTTGGCTGTGGACTGTCAGTCTTTGACCTCCTCCATCAGATGATTGATTTGTCGGAAGTTACTGCTAATAGTCCCACTGACGAGATAGGTCATAGCTGAGAAGGTCATCCTGGGAGACAGTGAAGATTCTAACTGAATCTAGATGCCCTCAAGAAAGGGTACCTTTCCTCAAGAGGGGCACTTTTAGCCATGCCTTAGCCATTTTCTGGCTTGTCTTTCCAGTTCTTCAATTTTGGCTTTTTTTGCTTGATCTCAACTCGTGATCATTTGGTGTCTTGTGGACCTGTTGTCAGATTGATCACGTAGCTAGGAGGAAGCTGGAAAGATATCATGTATAGAGTTGTTGGTTATGGATTCATTTGTTGCTTGTAACTGAGGGGCGCCCCTGGCTAGTAGGGGCACTTTTACCTTGAAGCTCTATGTTTTGGCATTTTCATTGTTGATGGATCCTCCATACTTTGCTAACGGTTGGTCAATGATCCCTGAATCAAATGATTTTGTTGATTGTTTCGTTGTTGAGCTAGCATGAAAGTGAAGAGGATGACTGAGTTGAAGATGCCAAATGACTACATTTGCCCTCTGAGATCCAAGGGTACCTTTCTTCAAGAGGGGCACCTTTTTCACCTTTAGGCTATGTTTTGCCTTGGTAGACAATATGTGCACCTTCCAAACAGCCAAATTTTGGCCTTTTCTGTTTTGAAAATCTCCTTCGTTGTAACAACATCTTTTTGACCTTTTCTGCCATAGCTTCTTCATTGAAGCTTTTGAAGCTTAGCTTTCAACACCTGGTACTGGCCAATCTGCCATTAATGGCTGTGGAGCTCCTAACTTTGTTCCTAAAAAATAGAAATAGACCCACCAGAGTAAAACATGTATTTTGATAATTCTGACTTGATCAGTTTGATCATGAAGACAATTAACCCTATCAGAATTATTTTCAATCATTTTCGAGAAGGTCTTATTTTTAAGGGTTTCCTTAAAAATAGGGGCGTAAAACCCTAATTTTCATTTTTTTAGAATTTTAACCATAGGTTCCTGGACATAAACCCACAATGATCTCATATTTGTTTTGACCTAAAAAATACTTTTGATGGCATTTTTACATTGTTTAGCTCAATTTAAGCAGAATTCCAAAAATTTCATTTTGGGTATAACAATGTTAAAGCCAAAGTATATGCACTTGCCAAACAACAGGAATTGGAAGCTTTAGCAAAGGCTAAAGAATTGGTAAGGCAACAAAAGGAGGAGAAGGAGGATATGTTGTTGCAACAAAGGGAGACAAAGCGGAAAACTAAAGAAGAAATAGATAAGTTGGATTTGTTACAAAAGATCCATGAGCTAGAAGAAGAGAAGGATCAACAAAGAAGAGATAAAGAATCCCTTGAAGTCGAGTTTAAAGTAGTAGAGGAATTTTAGAGGAAAAAAAGAAGAAGAGGATTTGGAGTTGAAGAGAATAGAAGAGGAGGAGCAAGCTAAAATTGACCAGGAAGCAGCCAAGGCATGGGCAAGCGTGGAGGAGCTAGAAAAACAAAGAGATCAACTGTTGGAGGAGAGGATATTGGAGGAAGAACAAATGGCTAAGATAGAACAAAAGAGAGAAGAAAAAGTTGAAGCTGAGAAATTGGCTAAGGAAAAGGTAAAAAAGGAGAAATAACAAGAGGTTGACTCTCAAACCAAGGCAACACTTTGGCAACCCCTCTCTCCTACCATATCTTCTTCTACTCAAGTGATAACTCCTCCTGCTACCCCAACATGGTTGAAGCTTAATCTAGAGAGGAAACAAATAGTACAACCACAACCCCTTAATTGGGATGATGTCAAAAAGGAAATTGAGAAGGAAAGGTTGAAGAAAAGGGCTAGAGTTCTCCATTCCACTAGGTTGACGGATTTCAAGGAGATTGTTGTTGAATGTGCCATTCTAATAGTTGACAAGGATAAATAGGACATGCACTTGAGTAATTATCAATTGGGTGTTGTAAATATAGGAAGGCCTACAAGAAACCAACAAATGGACCTAATTGACATTGTAGCCTCTTCCACCAAATCAAGGACGGTCAAGGACAAGCAAAAGAAAGATGAGCTTTAAGGCACAAGTGGATCAGTTACATAAGTTTTTGAAAGACTTGTCTTCTCCTATCTCTTCACAGTCTGTTGCTCTTAAGACACCCATTTTGTTGAGCAAGAAATATGCCGACAACTTGGTTGAAATGAGGAATAAGGTGGGAATGATGGACAGATGGATTGCTAGACTAAACCAAGAAGTGGAGCATTTTCTTGTGGAAAGTTGCAAAGCTCATGAAGGAGCATTGGAATTGGTAAATGACATGATAACACATGCTGAGACTCTTGGGAAACAAGAAGAAGAATATTCAGAGCATGCAAGGAAGTTGAAAGACATCAATAAGCTGCCCAAGCAAACTTTGTTAGAACAATCCATCCTCGAGGAAGATATTGTAGATTTTGTTGAAAAGACTATTAGCATCATTAGGTACTGGTCTTCATTCATCTATGGGCACAACAATGAGGTGCAACAAGCTAGAAAGGATCTTAATGAACAGGTTGAGGAATTGGGAGAAAGTATTTCAATACTTGTTAATGAAGACATCCCTATGGAAGATGGCCTCCTCCTTGATAAACTCAAGGAAAAATGAAGTGGTAGATTTGAAGAGATGATGCAAAAAGGGGATAATGGTGGTAACCTATTGATGGATAGGCTTATGGATGTGAAGGAAGAGATAAAGGTTTCCAAAAGGGAGCTCATCAAACTTAAAGATATGAAAGAGTTTTCCTCCTCTAAACTAAAAAGAATAAAGTTTGAAGATAGTTGGTTAGATGGGCCAGATGTAGATGTGCTTCAACAGGTGATTACCAATTCTAATGAGTACATGCTAGAGCAAAAAATGCAAGATTAAGGCAGTAGTACACCTGTTCCTTGGCCAAATCAACATCAAGGAGGCATAGTTTGTTGGACATGTCTATTTGGTGACATAAAATCAATTGAAGATATTAGTAGTTTCACCATTCTCCTTTTGAATGCAGGTTTTGACAAAGAGTCCTCAATCAACAATTGAAGATCAAAATAGATGCTCATCCTACATTGCCCTAGTCGCCCCATGATTTGTGGATCTAGATTTTGATGAGAGGAATTAGTGAAAAATAGTTTTATATATAGAATTTCTCTCCACTTTGTAAAGGTCGGCTCATTGAAGCAAGATTAGCCACCTAGAGGAGATTTAAGATAGTTTACAATTTTTTAGAAGCTTTTTACAATTTATGCAAAGATACTTGGACACATTTCGTTTATAATTTTTCAATACAGTTATGTTATTTGCCAAAATTAGTTTTAATGGTAATGTTAATGAACCATAGTCATTCATATGTCAGTGAATTTTGTGGATAAGTGTTTCTTATTTGATGAGAATCAATAGAAGACTCTGAATTTAAGACTATTTCATTGAATTATCTTTGAATGCAAGTTCTTCATATTTGTTGATCTATGAATTTTGGTAATGAGTTGGTAATATGTTCTGGTTTGATTTTAAATTTGATGATGATGAATTATATTACATCTTGAATTAGCACTATGAATGCATGCAGTGGTACAAAGTGTTCTAAGGATTGTATCATTTTGTAGTCTTAGTTATTTGAAAGGAAAACTCATTACGAATTTTGTATGTCTGAATTAAAGGGAATTTACATTTATGTTTCTATTCTAAGCTATGTTCTATCTTTTTCTATTTATTTACAACCCCCCAAATGTTAGAATAAGTTATATTATACAATTTGTATCCTTTACCAATAGGCCCCTTGAACATTACGGTTGCATGTACTACTGAACAAAACAACACAGTTGAGAACCAACTACCAAGACCTTAGAAGATAGGTGGTTTTAGACCAGTTATCTTTTTCAGGAGAAATAGAGTAGAAATATTTTATTTAACATTGTTGTGTTATTTTGACCATCAACAATACTTTAATCTGTTATTAAGTATGAACATGAAGTGAAAATAACATAAAGTAATATCAACACAAGAGACACCAGATTTACGTGGAAAACTCAATGAGGGAAAAACCATGGTGAGGATTAACTCACAATATAATAGTAATGCAAAATCGGATACAAGGGCTCATTGCCCATAAAGGACTCACTGTCTAGATACAAGGCTCACTGCCTATAGATAGGACTCACTATCCAGAAGGGAGGCTCACTTCCTATAGATAAAAAAAGATAACAAAAAACCCACCACAACAACTTCCACACATTCACAACCTTGATCAATGAATTGCAAACACCATTAGCTCACTACTTTCAGGAGTCAAACACATTAAAGTACTATTGCCTTGATTCACTTTTGCACACTCTTCTTCTCAAACTTTTTGCTGTTTTTTCATTTAATTCACAACATCTTGACTTGTATTTATTCCATATTAGGTCGATGACTCAACATTCCCGCGATGGATAAGAATGAGAGTGGACCAAAATAATAGTTAACCAAGACCCAAAACAACATCTTGGATCAATCACACACTTCCTTAAATTGATACGTATCTTCTACACAACGTGTAGACACCAGGTTAGCCAAAACCTAACGAAAACACCAATGAATATTGAAGTACACACATCTGCAACAAGAAGATAACATGCAAACCACATAAAAAGCTTCACCATACACTAGAATACATCTTAGATACCTTCATATACATCCACAAGACCTGAAACAAAATTGCAGAGCATAAACATTTCTCCTAGTTCACAAACAAACAACTTTGCTAGACCGGTTCACAAATTGGTGAACACAACTTTTTCTCTCCATCAAACCAAAAGCTATAACTCAGGATATATCATCCAAGGATGCTCATAAAAAATACTATAGATCTACATAAGTGTAGGATCAACACAGAAGAAATGCAGAGCACATTTAGAACACACACACTACTCTGTCTTCACTAATTTTCTCAAAAGCACTTGATAACTCATCATATCAAAACACCTACAACACCATGAAGATAGCTCCATGTACTCACAAAATCTCTATATTATCTCAACCATACATGTACCACCTGCAATCACTTGATTCCTTTCTCTACAACAACCTGAACCGTGTTGACATCAATGACAACACCACCATACTTGTTCATACTTGCAACAAATAGAACATAAGGCAAAATAAAAGAGGGGAGAATGGGATGTGAATATAAGGGAATAATGGAACATAGGATGTGTTGATGGGTGTTATTACTCATTCACAACATAGATATAAATTTAAATGAACCTACATCTCTCTTGAAAACAAATAAAGTAATTTGGTTGTATTATGGAATCTATACTCGAGGTTAGGTTTTGAGAATAAAGTAATTTGAATCTATTTCAAAACCCTAAAACTAGATTTCTTAATCTCAAAGTTGATATGCTATAAATTTTGGAAACAATGTATGATAATTGATTTTCAATAGTTGTTGCTATTTTATCCTAATTCTAAACATTTTATAAAAAATATCAAAAGAGAAGGGATAAAAAGAATCTTAATTTTGAAATTATGTTAGAATAGTGACATGCATGAATAAATCAATTTGATAGACTTAAACTAAACTTTTCTTAACTGGATAAATCATAGTGCCACAACGTTAATGCAATCTTCTAATAAAATTGGAACACTTAAAATTTAAAAAAATCATCAAAGCATCCAATTTTGGCACAACTTAGATGAAAAATCACTATAAAGGAACAAAAAATGCAAATCGGCATGCATTCATGCACATTTATAACATAAAATCCACTATGGAAAATAAACCATGAACACTTTTGGAAAAAAATTATTGCAAAAAATTCCATCAAAGCAACCAACAATTTATCCTTTTTAAATAGCGTCATAAACTACCTTTTATAGGAGAATGCATCAAATGTCTAAACAAAAAGCAATGGCTAGGATTAGTCTAGCATATCCAATTTAGATTGGTGTGCATCTTATTTAAAATTTTCTCTCTTTATTTGCATGATTGAATAAACTAAAAATTAAAAATTAAACTCCAACTTGCATGCTTCAACTTGCTTTCATTTTCCTTTTACACTCACACTTCTCCATGAGGTAGCCAAGTGTTGTCAATCCATGTCTTCACCTTATTAGTAAGCACAAGAAGTGCCAAAAAAATGTTCTCATGATAGAAATAAATTCAAATTTAATTAATTCTATCCATATGCACACCATCTTTGTAAATTTGTTAAACTACACCCAAAAAAATCCTTGAAGCTAGTCTACTATGCAGGGTCCACAAGTTACTAGCAACTCCAATCTATTTATTCGTTGCTTATTGCTTTCCAACTTTCAAAATTACCTATTAACCAACAAAACACATAATTAATTCATAAAATCAATAAATCTTGTTTAAATTTGTGAAAATTTGAATATTATGAATTACTAATTCCAAAAAGAAAAAATCGAATTCCAATCAACACAAGCCACAAAATCTCAAAAGTCTCGTAAACCCAACAAGAAATTAGTCCTAGTCATAGTTTTGAAAACCAATTTAAATGCAAATATCAAACCTAAATTCACCTTAAACATAGCAATATAAAAGTTGTTCAAAGTGGATCCATTAATAAGGTGGTAAGGCTTTAAAAAATAAAAATTATAAGGGTGCGAGAATTGGAGAAGTATTAGAAATGAAATGAAATATTTTAATAACATCCGCAAGGCCAAAGAAGCCTATGGACCTAAGGTCAGCACAAGGGCCACCAAAAAAAATTCCCTAAATAGTTTGTAAACTTCACTTGAGATCAACCCTTCTACAATGGATTTTGATGATGAAGATTACAATTTTGTCTAACCTTGCCTCCTTAAACAAAGTATTTAAATTGTCAACTTGAAAGGTGTCTTCATAGCTGGTCCAAATGTTTTTATATGTTGACCACTCCATGACGAAGTGTCATTCTGTTTCCACCATCCTCTTGTTACAAAATCGACATATTCTTTTTTCTCACTCCTCTTTAGGTATCATCCATCTACCCGTTTCCCATCTAAGATGATATGAACTAGTTCGTAATTGAGATATCAACATTTTTGCTTTCCATTTAATATTCGCTCCTATATAGGATTTTTCTTCATGGTCCCCTACGAGATTTAATTCTTTGATATAGAAAGCATTTTTGTGCTTTGTTTGTTTTTTCCATATAGCATTTTTAAAATTTTCTCACATTTTTTTTTTTAATTCATTTATGTTTGGGCATTCATGCATATCCACATCCCACTTTTTCATCCATTTATTATTTTGTTTCATCCAAGTGTTTTTTCTTCTAGTTAGCTCTTCCTTCATAATTATTTTAGGCCAACGATGGTTCTCCATATTTTAGACCTTCTATAGGTAAATTAGTAACTGGGCCATCGTCGAGGCTTCCAAGGGGAAGGTACCAATATTGGCCAATAAAATCTCATAAGGCACTATAGTCTTGAGTTTGAGGCTACTTATAATTAGATGCTTTTGGATTCTTTCCACTTGTCTCCATTTCTGATCTAACATATTGTTGCCCCAAATTTTGCACCCATAGAGAATCACGGGAGTAACAAGTAAGGAAAAAGTGTTTTTTTGGTTTTCCAATCCCATAATTCTACATTTCTACATCTATTTTGTATTGTAGAGTATAATACTTTCCAACCTCTCTGAATTCTTTTTGCTTTGCATGTCTCCCAACTAAGTTTTTTGTAGAAATCAAAGGCAATGTACTCATATTCGTCTGATATTTCTAGCTATCTCTCTTCAAAGAGAAAGTTTATTTGTTGTTTTTTCTTCGCAATGAGAAGATCATTATTTTTGTTTTACTAGTGTTCACTTACATCCCAGCTTCTTCACAAAACAGTTCAAGAGCCTTCAAATGTTTTCTTAGATCATGTGTTGTTTTAACAATTAATATGGGATCATCGACATCTAAGAGTAATTTTATTACAAACTTGGCCAACTAAATACCTTCACCCCCCAACCTTGTCTATCCACTCTTCTAGCTTATCAATGTAAAGCCCAAGTAATGTTGGAAAGCGAGTAGCCTTGTTTAACACCAATGTCACTACCAAAGCATTCTGACTTACCTTCATTCATTCTAATTTTAACTCTGACCTGATCATAGAGCTTATAAATGTTGGACTCAAGGGAACACTAAGAGGGGGGGGGTGAATCAGTGTTCAACAAATCTTAACTTTATTACTCTAAAACAAACTTAAACCATTTTGTCATTACATTAAAAGAAAGATTCAAGCATTCAAAGGAGACATTCATAACACCATAACACAAGAATTTTTGTGTGGAAACCCTATTAGCTATTAGGGGAAAAACCACGGTAGAGGTTAATCCATAATTTGAGTACTCAAATAAAAGTTTTACAAAAGAGAATGCACTTGCATTCAGGCACACTACCTAGAGCTCACTGCTCAAAGGGAAGGCTCACTCTCTTACAAAAGTTTAGATTAAAACCATCTAGAGGGGGTGATCCCACAATAGTGGTTTACAATTTTTGGCCAAAGTGGACACTGAAATTATTATTTTTAAGTAAATCTTCACATTTGGGCACCAATAGCGGCTAAACCGTGAGGAATTTGAAGATGATGCAAACTAGAGTCTCGTTAGATTTTGTCTGTAGATTCTAAAAATATTTTTTTCAAAAATTTTGGAATTAGATTACACTTCTTTTTCCATCTCCCATGAAAATTGGTTTTTTTTCTTCAGAAAACAACATTTTTAAAAACTGACGCACACTGTATAACACATAACTTTTTTGCCATGAAGGATAAAATTCCAATTCTTTCGAATTTAGATTTTTAACTCTGTTATCTAGTGCTTCCACTTGGTTAGATAATTTTTTATTGACTATTTTTTCTTTAATCAAGATTTGGAGTCAAACCAATTACAATTCAGACATAGCATGACCGTATAACATGTAACTTTTTTTGTATATATCAAAATTCAAATTTTTTTTGTTGGATCAAGGACTTCAATATCTTATGCACTCTTATTTTTCAATTATTTTTTTTGATAATCTACTATTTTTTCACATGTGCAGAACAAAGAGCTTGATTTTCGATGAAAAACCTACATTCACAAGAAATAAAAAATAAATATAATAATCAAATTTAATTTAATTAAAATTATACTTTTTTGGAAGCTTATAATATAGACTACATATTTACAAAAAATGAATTTTAAATGAACTCATTTGATCCCCGAAAAGGTAAATCAAAAGTGGTTTTTTATCAGCATTTTGATAGGTGTAAAGGAGACTCCGTTATAGGTATGGTTTAAAACTAGTAAGGTTCTATCCAAGGGGGCTTGGTCTAAGGTGGTTTGATCAAAACCTCTTCAATTGGAATCCTTTAAATGGAACTTTTCAAGGCTTAAATCATTATATTTTCTAAAATTATGTGATTTCAGCAAGTTTTCCTTCCTCACTCGAATTGTAAACCACTATTGTGGGATCACCCGAGGATGAACTGAAATAGTAGCATCTATTTATGCTAGGTTGTAGTTCCAATGAAGCTCATAGATTATATTTTGGATCTTCTTTCTGACTCTGCACTTCACTCTGCTCTACTCTTCGCATCACACATAGACAAATTCACACTATTATTATGTTGAATTTCATACCATATTTTTATTCCACACATTCACTATCTTCACACAGTGCTCCACCTTTTTAAAATGATAAAATTGATCCCATATATATATCCGCTATCAAGGATTTGATCATTCACATGTCGGCTTCATAAAACATTAAGTTCTTTTCAATAGTCGGCTAGATCCACCACTAATTCTTTATGTGTAACCTCCAAAGTCGGTTAGGACATAGAGAGGACCCATACAAACATAATTGAGCATGAAAAAATTTAATTAATTACTCCTCATACATCCATAATTACTATATTTGATGGATCGGCCTTCAAGCACAAATAATCAATAGATTAGTGCACTAGAACTCCTAGATCACATACCAGTGAGTGTGCATCAACCTATCTCATGAATAATGTAGTACAAACATTAAAAAAACCTTCCTTTGAGATCCATAACCCAAAATAATAGTCTGATGAGGTGATTGGATCGATATTATTGCCTTTAATCGAATGTCATGTTCTTTACTCTGTTCTGCTGGTGAAAACAAAGCTATGTTGTAGATCGGATGCATGACTTAGGTTTCCATCAATGACAACACTTACAAGCCATATGCCAACAATCTCCCCCTTTAGCATTAATGACAACACTTAGTGAAAAATGACTAAGTGTCAGAATCATTATACGTATGATGCCTATGCTTCAAATAGATTTCAAAACACGACACCCCTTAAGATTGATGAGACATTTTTCACTACACTCTCTCCCCCTTTGACATCAATAAAAAAGCATAGAAACCATATGCCAAAAAGACAAAACATGTGTTCAAAATCTCAAAAACTTCTATATTCATATACCAACAGTTCTCCCCCTTAGACCAAAACTTCAAAAATTTGAAAACAATTGACTACTACTTTAGAAAATTATCTTATAATTTTTCTTCATTTTCGGAAGAAAATTCTTCCATGCATCTATTTTTATCCCAATGATAATGATCAAACTCTTGTTCTTGGATGTTTTGTTGACAATCTCAGTTAAAGATTTTGGAATTGTAATTGCTTCTTCAAATTTCTCACCTTTCCTTAGTATCTCCACCATCTGCTCCAATCTGCATTCAGTTAGATCCTTCACCTTCCAAAAATTATCAACTAGTGTGTTCTTGGTGAATTTAATTTTGGTGTGTTCAGACTGTAGCTCCCAAATTCTTTTCTTGATGGTTCCATCCTGATCCTGAACCATGTCAAAGCTTTTTCCAATGCCATTCAACTCTGTTTCAATCTATTCCAATTTCTCTTTGTAATTACTAACAGCATGGGGCCAACCGATGCAATAGTTGTAGATGTTATTAGTTGCATTGATGCATTGCCTTAACTCATTCATTTTCTTCTTCTATTTGGTAAGTGAGTCTAAACTGCTCCTTCAAATGAGAGATAACTTTACCTTCTTCTTTGTCTTTATCCTTAGAGTTCATTGTTTCTTTGTTGCATTCAATCATTTCCTCAGGTAGAATATTTTACAAGCTTTCCAATTTGATCTTGCAGTGCTCAACATGAGAATTTAGTACACTCAAAATCATGTCTTGATCGTGTGATGGTCTAATAGACCATAATTTAGTGATTTTCTACATTCCACCTTCTTCCTGAATAAGCTATTGTAGTTTTTCCTTTGTTAAATCATCTTCTTCCTCACTATCTTTTTTTGGTACTGATTCATTTCATTGTAGATCCTTAGTTTCTTCATCAGATTCTTCATCTAGAATATCCACAATTTATTTTTCTTTTCCTTTTCCCTTAATTTTGGGAACTTTTCATTCCGAAGGGTTGTATTCAACAATATATTTTTCTCTTTTTTTCTTCTTATCCATGCCACCGGAAGAGGAACCAACTTCAATTGTTCTTACCAAAAGGGAAATATTGAACACTTTCCAAGCACATTCTTAAAGAAATTTTCAAATTCTAGATCCCAATCAACCAAGCTCCTAGAATATGAGTATATTTGTCTGCAAACCGGTTCATTTGATTTCCACACCACATTGTCGATCTTTGGCAAACAATTCAAGAAATACATTACTAAACATATAATCAGAGTACCGAACCTAAAAGGTTAGATTGTTTCTTTTTTTAGTTGCACAATCTCCATTAACTGATCCTTTATCAACCCGCACAGGTCAAAGTCCTAGCCTTCAATTATCATCTTGTGTGAAATATAGATAGAACCAACCAAGGTTGCTGCTTCTCAGTTTTTGAAAAAGACTTTATATGAAATTTCTTGTGCAATGTATTTTGTAATAGGATTCTTGATTGTCATAATTATCAACGCCCTCTAATCTCCAATTATTCTGGTTAGGGTTTCAACTTCCTTGTTCCAGATGGATTTCTTCCTTGGTATATCTCCAACTTTGCATAATCCAGTCAAATTCTCAATTACCTCCTTTGAGATGGTGTAGGGTTTGTCCAAATTTAAATTATCAGCATGCAACTTGCTCAAGATGAAATTAACAAATTTTGCGTTCTCAAAGTATAAAAACTCGTTCCAAATATCCAAATTTTTGTGTTTGGCTTCTCTTAATTGCTTCAGTTTGTTGGGTAACAACAGATTCCTCATGGAACTAATATTTCCACTGTTGTATTCATCCAAAGTGATTGACCCTTTGATTTGTTCCATTTTCTTTTTCGCACTTAAGGTTTAACAATTGCACACCAAATTATATGAAAATTATGAAAATAATTGAAATATTGATAGATTTTGAGTTTCGACGGTGAATCAACTTCTTTGCTTCAAAAATTTTCTACCGAGTACTCTCCTTCTTCTCTTCTTCGATGCAAAGTGACAAATGATGATTCCAACTTGATTTTTATAGTTCGCACACGTGCAATAATTGCATTTTCCCTAAGTTTTTTAGGTGCTATGTTTTATCAAACAACGACATAATTTTTTTTCTGTGGACCTATGAATTCTGTGAATTTTGTTGTGAAAGTTCTCCAAAATGGTTGCACATCATAAACACACCTTTTTGACCATTCTTCGTGTTCCGGTACCATCTATAGACAGGGGAGGAAAAATTTTATTGGAAAACTCCCCCTAGGCTAGTGGCCTGAAATCAATTACCGAAAGAATTATCGGAAGCAGGTTCTGGTGTAGAACCATTTCCAGCATCAGAATCATTCTTCCTTACCCATGTCTCCTTCATCTTATCTCTTATCTCATATGTAGTCACTTTTCCTTTTCCTTTGTCATCTTCCTGTATGTTTCTGCTTCTGTATACCAGGCCTCTTTTATCCACATTTTTGTTTTTGTAGAATATTGCAATGTGACCATATTTATTGCAATTTTAGCACACAATACTTCCTTGTCCAGACCAATCATTCCATTGATTTATTCTTGATCAAAACTGATTAGAAATATGTCCAAATCTTCCACATGTGTAACATTCAACATTCTTTCTATTGAAAGAGTAGTTTGACAAATTTATGTATTCAATTGATTTATGACCAAACTTCTTGCATTTGAAACACAGACCAGAAAATGATGAATCTCTTGACTTCATACTACTTCTACACTGAGTAGCCATATGGTCAAATTTATTTCAAGCAAAATAGTATCCATTAAGGTTGTTGTACTGGATACCTTCCACCTTTGTTTATCAAGTTTCCTTGTTTGAAATTCTTCTGTCCGAGTCTTGAAATTTCTCCTTTTTCATATCCAAGACCTCTCTTATCACTTCCACTCTTCTTTCCTTGAATTAGCTCATCAAGATTCACTGAACTGATCTTAAACTTCTCATTTTATTCATTTGCAGTGGTAAGTTAATTTATGAGGATAACAATTTGCTTACCAAGTTCTTCTTCATTGCTTCTGGATCGTTGTAGTTCACTTTCCAACTAAGTGAATTCTTCATTTATTCTTTTGTGTTCATCATATTTATATTTTAAGGACTGAGCAAGATTCTTCTCATTCTTCTTCCTTTCTTCAATCTCTTTAGTTAGCTTCATCACCATAGATTCCATTTCATGTTTTAGAGTAGCATTGTTTCTAGCAAGCTTTTCACATTCTTCAGTTATTTCCTTCAAGGTTTGATTCAGGTGAGCATCATCCATGTTTTCAATCTCTTGTTTTTGTATCTGGTCAAAGAGATCCTTCCTTTTCTCCCTGGATTTTTCAATGTGATCCTTCAATGACTGAATGAATTTCTTAGCATCCCTAAGATTTGCTCTTAATTCATGGAATTCTTCTTTAGATTGATCAAGGTCATCAAGTGCCACCAAAAGATGTTGTTGAAGACTATCATATTCCATCACATTCCAAGATCCACCTCAAGCTACTAAAATTCTTCTGAGGAACCAAAAGGTCTGATACCAATTATTGGACTCAAGGGAACATTGAGAGGGGGGGTGAATTAGTGTTCAACAAATCTTAACATTATTACTCTGAAACTTAGACCATTCTGTAATCACATTAAAGGAAAGATGCAAGCATTCAAAGGAGACATTCATAACACCATAACGCAAGGATTTTGCATGGAAACCCTATCAGGGGAAAAACCATGGTGGAGGTTAATTCATAATTTGAGTACTCAAATAATTTTCTTACAAAAGAGAATGCACTTGCATTCAGGCACACTGCCTAGAGCTCACTGCTCAAAGGGAAGGCTCATTTCCTTACAAAAGTTTAGATTAAAACCATTTGAAGGATGAACTAAGATAGTAGCATCTATTTATGCCAGGTTACAGTTTTGATGAAGCTCATAGATTAGATTCTGGATCTTCATTTTTACTATGCACTTCGCTCTACTCTGCTTTTCTCTTCGCATCACACATAGACAAATTCACACTATTATTCTACTAAATTTTGCACCATATTTGTATTCCACACATTTTCTATCTTCACACATTGTTCCACCTTTTTAAAATGATAAAACCGATCCCATATATATATATCTGCTATCAAGGGTTTGATCATTCACATGTCGGCTTCATAAAACATTAAGTTCTTTTCAATAGTCGGCTAGATCCACCACTAATTCTTTATGCGTAACATCCAAAGTCAGTTAGGACATAGAGAGGACCCACAAAAACATAATTGAGCATGAAAATATTTAATTAATTGCTCCTTATACATCCATGATTACTATATTTGACAGGTCGACCTTCAAGCATAGATAACCAATAGAGTAGTGTACTGAATCTCCTAGATCACATACCAGTGAGTGCACATCAAACTATCTCATGAATAATGTAGTACAAAAATTAACACACCTTCCTTTGAGATCCATAACCCAAAATAATAGTACGGTGAGGTGATTGGATCGATATTATTGCCTTTAATCGGATGTCTTGTTCTTTACTCTATTCTGTAGGTGAAAACCAAAGTTATGTTGTAGATCGGATGCATGACTTAGGTTTTCATCAATGATAACACTTACAAGCCATATGCAAACAATAAACATTCACCCTAAACACATTTTAAACTCCCAGTTCCTCTATTATATTCCATAATTTTCCCCATGAAGTTTCAAACATAGGTAGAGGCTCACTCCTCACTAGTTTTTTAGGCACAGGAGCCAAGAGGTGAAAGGGATGTGTGTTCTTTTAATTTTGATCTTTGCTTTACTTGTCACATGTGATAGCTAGGAGGAATGGGACCTGGAACTTTGTTGAACTTGTAACCACCATCAATATCTTCAACCCCCCTTCACGGTCTCTAGAATCCTTTTGCATAGCAACAACCCTCTTGTACTTTATGTATTTGGCCAATGCCTCATCTCTCCTCTATAGGATTTTATACTCTTTTCCTCAAAAACTACTGATGGTGCATTGAATTCTAAAATCTCTATTTTAAAATGTTGATAATTTGAAGAAGGCTTATTACTCTCCTTATCTTTAAGACTTATGGGCTACAACTCATTGAATATTTTCACAAGATTTTATATTATTTTAGGCTCTTCCTTTATAATAGGATATCCTTTATAGGGAGGCATTGAGTTACCCAAGTTATCATGGATAGATAAAGATCTCCAGGCACTATTCTACTCAACATAACTTGACAAAACAACACTTGACATAGTCGAAGGCTCCTAATATGCTAGTGGATTGAATTCATTATTTGTTAGGCACATTACTAACCTTTGTATTCAACATACAATCTATAGGTTCATGAATACATAAGTGTGGTTGATAGTTGGCATGAATATTTACTAGCAAATTTTTTAACTTAATTGCATCATGACTTTGTTCTTTACTAGCTTGTCTAGGAAGAGGTGATATAAATGTAGGTATGCATGACACTTTAAGACCATTAGATTCCACACAAATGGTTGTTTCCATTATAGAGTTTTTTGAACAACATGGAGGCATATTTTCTTACCTCCTCATGATTGGATGAGTTCTTTACTTGAAATGAGAAGCTCCTCTTTAGTAATTAATGAGATCAAAATCATATAACCATCTCTAAATAACCTCTAGGTCCACTTGTTCTCTCATTTTATGTAGTGCTTAAAATTGGTTCACCAGCATGTCCTTAATATCAATAGTCATAAAAAAATATTAAAAAGAATTGCAATATCACCTTCCTAATTTCCAATGCATAGCTACAACAACATGCTTGATGCAACAAAGTTTTTAAGTAAGCCTCTTGATAAGAACTACTAGCATTACTTACATTCAGGAATAGTTGGAACCATGACCAATAGACTGAAGTTGTTTGGGCATATGCTATGTGCAACTTGTTGCAGTAAGGCCATCAATAGGCCTACAATCTCCATTCATAAATTGATCAACCTGGAATCTTTGGAAATTGCTCTTAAAAAGATGATTCTGACTATAGTGCTTAGCTCGTTCAGTTACTTAAAGTTTTGCAGCCATTTTATTGAGTATTTTTCATAGAATATCTACTCATCTTCTCACCTGACATCATGGGTAATTGTACTTGGATACATTCTTATGAGGTTTCATTTGCCCAAATTAAACCTTCAGTTACTTCTTTTTGTAGTTGTTTTCAATGGTTATTATTTATGCACTCATGCATGCCTTATGGTGTTTGGTTAAACTCTACCCTTGCAAGCTACTCGACAGGATAGGGTTCTATCACTTCTATTTTTACATACTTCTTTTCTCATCAAGCCTGGAGGAAAGATTCTGCAAAAATGAACTCTGTATTACTTGAACAGTAACTTTTCAAGGAAGTAAAAACTATGAAAAGGTCACCTCTTCTTTTGTTTTGTAAAAACAGTTTCAATTGTAACCGAAAGTTGCTAATTATGATGAAATTTGTGAAGTGTTGAAAATAGAGAGATTAGGGCTTAATCATCTCTGATAAACCTAAAAAGTAAAAAAGGAGAAAAGGGCAGTTCTACTTAGTGTGGACATAAGGTAATTTATAAATAGCTGAAAATTTAGAAAACACAATGTGTTAACTATTTTGTAATTGTATCATGAAAGATTGAAAATTAGTGTGTGAGAAAAAGAAAGAAACAACACACCACTGTAATACAATTTGATAAGAATTTATATTGAGACTATAACCAGATTTTTCTCAAGCTGTATTAAGGCTTGATAATGGATGGAACTCTAAAGAGTCATTCTTGACTCTTGACAATTCTATGCATTGTCTGTCAAGAGGCACTTGACAGAAATCAGGGAAATAGAGAGATCCTCTGTATCATTGTATGTTCTATTGAAAAATAGAAAAGGGGTTGGTTCTCCTTGAGATTGGTGTCTCTAAATAGAGGGGTTGGTGCTCCTTGAGTCGGTTCTCAGAAATCATCCAATGAGGCATTGTCAAAATAATTATTGAAATGAAAGCTTGAAAAAGGCAGCAGGTTTAGGAGTGGTTTTTCTACCCCAGGAGGGTTTTCCACTCGACATTTTTTGTGTCTATTTGAGTTTTTGTGATTCATTTGGTTCAGTGCTTTATTGCTTTAAAATGTTATGTTTCACTATTCTCATTTTAGTTTATGTGATTACATTCAATACATGAATAATTCTAGCATTGATAAATGAGAGCATATATTTGGTTTATTTCAATTTCAGTTAAATTTGGTAAAGAAGTTAATAGCACCGATTCACCCCCCCTCTCAGTGTCTTTTCACTCCAATAATTGGTATCAGAGCCTAGGGTCCTCTGATAGGTATTTCCAACCTAGGATTGTTTCTGGACTTGGAGTCTATTCAAAATGTCTCAAGCTCATGAAGGTACTTCCATGACTAGAGCTCCATTATTTGATGGAACTGATTATGTATTCTGGAAAATCAGAATGGAGACTTATTTAACTTCTAGTGACCTCCATGTCTGGAGCATAGTATTGTCTGGGTACACTGTAGCAGCTACTTTGCCTACTACTTCTGATGGAAAGAAAAGATATGAAACCAATGCAAGAGCAAAACATGCTCTTTTGTGTGCTCTGACTAAAGATCTCTTCATCAAATTCATGCACTACAGTTCTACTAGGGAAATTAGGACTAAACTTGAAACTATCTATCAAGGAAATGAAAAGGTAAAACAATCTAAAGTCCTCACTTTAAAACACCAGTTTGAAGATTTAAAAATGAGGGACGATGAAAAAGTAGCTAACTACTTTTTGAGAGTTGATGAAATAGTCAATGCCATGAAGGGTCTGGGAGAAGAAGTCAAGGAATTTGATGTTGTAACCAAGGTCATCAGAACCTTACCAACAAAATTTGAAGCTAAGGTAGCTACTCTAGAAGAGAAGAAACACTTTACCCAGCTTACCCTTGATAGCCTACAAGGCACTTTGACTACCTATAAAATGAGGATTAGTAAAAACAACACCACTACAAAAGAAACAAAATTTAATGTTGAAAGGAAAGAAAGGGATGAGCTCACTGAATCAAAATTTTCTAATTCTAAATAATCCCACTTTGTGAGGAAACTCAAAAAGTGTTCTGGAAATTATAAGGGAAAACTTCCCTTCAAATTCTTTAACTGTGGCAATATACGCCACTTTGCTGCAAAGTGCCCCTATGGTGACACAAACAGTGATAACGAAAAATCTAAAAAACTTGCCAAGAAAAAGGCTTATAGACCCAAACAAAAATTCAATTTCAAAAAGAAGAAAGGTTTGTTCAACAAAAATGAAACAGACTCTGAATCTGAAGATTCTTTAAATGAAGAGGATGAAAATCTCTTCATGGCTGAAATAATTCAGCAAGATGAAACTAACATCAATGATGTTGAAGATGGTGAAGTGGATTATGAAGGAGAACTTAAACGTGCTCTAAAAGAGATAAGGAAACTTTAAAAACAAATGTGTGCTCAAGAACAAAATACTGCTCAAGATACTTCACAGGAGCAACTCATAAATCTCGAGATAGTCTCATTAAAAACTCAACTTGAAGAATCTAAAAGAGTTGAAAACTATCTTTGTATTGGCATAAGCTTTAAAGATCAAGAAATTCAAAAACTTGAACATGAGATTTTAGATCTCAAAAAAACCATTGAGAAATATGATAGCACTCTTAAACTGAATGACATGCTCAGTAAACAGAAACTGAACAATGATAAAACTGGTATTGGTTTTGTGAAAGGTGAATGTTTAAATAATAGTGCAAAGGACAATATTGTTGCTGGAAACAAAAGTCCTAAACTCAAACATCTTGATTTTGACAAGGATCATGTTCATCCTTTTAGGAGCAACAAAATGGCTTATAACTCCTACCCTTTCTTTTATGGGTATTGTTACCTCTACAAAAAATTTGGTCACAAGGTGAACTCTTGTAGATTTATGAATTCTAGAACACCTAGATTTGGTTTTAGGTAGAATCATGACTTTGCAAGATATATTAGATGTTTCACATGCAAGTTTTTGGGTCATTCTGCTAAGCAATGTAATGCTGATCATCTGAATAAACAGCTGAAAACAATCAAGGTCTGGAAACCCAAAGTTGTTGACAACATAGAAGAAACTATGTTAGTTCAAACTGCCTTCCACTCAAATAAAAAGGACTTATGGGTCCTGGACAGTGGTTTTTCAAACCATGTGACAGGTGACAAAGAAAAATTTACTAATCTGGAAGATTATGTAGGTGGATATGTAAAGTTTGGAGACAACTCTGGAATTCAAATCAAAGGTAGAGGTTCTCTTTTTCTGAATCAAGACACTCCTATTTACAATGTATATTATGTAGAAGGATTAAAACATAGCCTTTTGAATGTCAGTCAAATATTTGACAGTGGCTATCAAGTCCTATTCACTTCACAGGGGTGTGAAATCAAAAACAAGATTGGAAAAGCTATTGCTGCTGGAAGAAGGACTAAGGGAAATGTCTACAATCTACTTGACACTTTTGGAAATGAAAACAATCAAGGTATGTGCTTAATGAGTCATGTTGAAGAAAGTTGGTTGTGGTATAAGAGACTAGGTCATATTAATTTTGTCAATATGGTTAGAATTAGTAAAAATCAGAATGTAAGAGGTCTGCCTATTCTGAAAAATCCTGATAATGCAGTATGCAAAGAATGTCTCAAAGGAAAGAAAACTAAGGTAAGCTTTAAATCCAAGGAACATTCCTCTACTAAACCTCTGCAAATTGTTCATACTGACTTATGTGGTCCTATAAGGACTAGATCTATCAATGGTGATAAATATTTCATGCTATTTGTTGATGACTACTCTCGTATGGTATGGGTTACCTTTCTCAAGAATAAATCAGAAGCTTTTGAACGTTTTAAAGTTTTTAGAAAAATGGTAGAAAGAGAGTTAGATTTAAAATTGAAATGTTTAAGATTTGACAAAGGTGGTGAATTCACCTCACAAGAATTCATAGACTATTGTGACAAACATGGCATAAAAAGACAGTATGTTGCTGCCAGAACACCCCAACAGAATGGGGTAGTTGAGAGAAAGAACGGGACTGTAAAAGAGATGGCAAGAACTATGTTGAATGAAGCAAATATGTGAAACATGTACTGGAAAGAAGCTTTTCATACAACTGTCTACATTTTGAATAGAGTCCAGATCAGAGTGAAATCAAATTTCACTCCATATGAACTATGGTATGGTAAATCTGCCTCAATTAAATATTTTAGAATATTTGGCTACAAATGTTTTATCAAGAGAGAAGATGATAACTTAGGTAGTTTTCAATCTAAGACAGATGAAGGTATCTTCTTAGGATACTCTACTCACAACAAAGCCTTTAAATGCTTTAACAATAGGTTGAATAAAATTGTTGAATCTGTAAATGTCAAATTTGATGAAAATCTACTTTTAGATGTTGAACCTATGTAGGATGATGAAGAGGAAGAATTTGAACTTGATATAATTTATGAAGGCTTTGAAACTGCAAAGCCTGAAACAAAATCAGCAAGTCCTAAACTAGCTGAAGCAAAATCTGAAGATGCTGAAATCAGCTCTGAAAAATGTGCAACTAAAACTCCTTCAAAATCTCTTGCTAGAAACCATCCTAAAAATCTGATTATAGGAGATAAATCAGTAGGAGTTCAAACAAGGAAAATAATAGTTAGCTATGATGAAAAATCTCACATAGCTGAGCTTACTGCTTTTTGTTTAATCACTCAGTT
The DNA here is from genome assembly GCA_007115665.2 of Sequoiadendron giganteum. Lineage (NCBI taxonomy): Eukaryota > Viridiplantae > Streptophyta > Pinopsida > Cupressales > Cupressaceae > Sequoiadendron > Sequoiadendron giganteum. The sequence continues at coordinate 27,393,326 of CM021102.1, forward strand.
TGAGCCAAAAAAATTGATGAAGCTCTAGCTGACGAATGTTGGCTTAATGCAATGCAGGATGAAATTTATCAAATTGAGAAAAATCAGATTTGAGAGCTAGTCCCAGGACCAGATGACAAAAATTTCATAGGAGGTAAGTGGATTTTCAAAAATAAACATGATGAAAATGGTCATGTTGTTCGCAACAAGGCTAGATATGTCTGCAAAGGATATGCTCAGCAAGAAGGTATTGACTTTGGTGAAACCTTTGCACCAGTAGCTAGATTTGAATCAATTAGAATTTTCTTGGCATATTTTGTTTTCAAGAACTTTACTGTATATCAAATGGATGTTAAAACTTCCTTTTTGAATGGTTATTTGGATGAAGAAGTTTACATAGAACATCCTGAAGGTTTTACTTGTAAAAACAAACCCAATCATGTCTACAGGCTGAAAAAGGCTCTATATGGCCTAAAACAAGCTCCTAGAGCTTGGTACTCTAGATTGGGAAGTCACTTACTATCAAAAGGTTTCATTAGAGGAGGAGTACAAACAATAGTCTATATGTTAAAATTGAAGGGTCTGATATTCTTGTTGTTGAAATTTATGTTGATGACACCATTTTTGGTTGCAACAATATTGCCTTGAGTTAAAAATTCTCACAGATTATGGAATCTAAATTCGAAATGTCTATGTTGGGAGAACTGTCCTTCTTCTTAGGTCTTCAAATTTCACAACTTGAATCTAGTATCTTTCTATCTCAAACAAGATATGCAAAAGAAATGTTAAAAAGGTTTCAAATGGATGAATATCATCGAGTTAGCACTCCAATGGCTACAGGCTGTAAACTTAGCAAGGTTGATGATTCTCCTACTATCAACCCAACTGACTATAGGTCAATGATAGGCAACCTATTATATCTAACAGCCTCAAGACCTGACATAATGTAAGTTGTTTGCATGGTTTCTTGATTTTAGGCATCTCCTAAGGAATCCCACATCAATGTTGTTAGAAGGATTCTTAAATATGTACAAGGCACAATTGATTATGGGCTCTGGTATCCCAGAAGCAATTATTTCTCATTAGTGGCATATATTAATTATGACTGGGCAGGTTGTCTAGATGATAGAAAAAGCACCAGTGGTGTTGCTTTCTTTCTTGGTGATCGTTTAGTGGCTTGGCACAACAAAAAACAATAATTTGTTTCACTCTCTACTGCTGAAGTAGAATATATAGCTGCCACTTCTTGCCGCACTTAGATAATCTGGATGTCAAAGACATTATCAGACATGGGTATTGAAATTTCCAAACTTATTACTATTTTGTGTGATAATACTAGTGCAATCAATATCTCAAAAAACCCTGTTATGCACTCTCGAACTAAACACATTGCTATAAAGTTTCATTTTCTTCGTGAAAAGGTGCTAGCTAATGAGGTATCTATTCAATATGTTCCTACACAAGCACAGGTTGTTGACATTTTTACAAAACCGTTGGCTAAAGATATTTTTGAAAGACTTCGGTCTAGATTGGGAGTTGTCTCTCAATATCTGTTATCTTAAACAGTCTATCTTGGTGATAGGGGGAGCTGGTTAGCTCTTCCTGTAGCTCATACTTTGCTGCTCAAAGGTTACATCTACAGTTTGTTGGAATTTCACAATTGATTCTGGTTTATCTATGTTGACTTCCCTTTATCCTTGTGACAAAAAGGGGGAGAATTATGAGCATTCGGTTCCTATACTTCATCTTGGCTTGGTGGCTCATTTTTTGCCATCAAGGACAAAGGGGGAGTTTGTTGAATCTCTCTTGTGCTAATTTGTCCTTGATTACAATATATGTTACTCTCGCATATTGATGGTTACTCACTCAATTGATCTGCTTTTTTGATTGGCATTTTTACTTCACTTTTGATACTATATATGGTGGTACTGATAACTTGACTCCATGTGTAGATCTCAGTTGAGGCATTCTGGTTACAGGTTCTTTGTTCCATTGATCAGGTGACATGTTTTTGATTTGATAATCTATGCTTCAATGATTCACTTGATTACATATTTTTGGCATATTATAGGGCATTTATCATTACTATGCTTATGGGATTTGAGATACATATTCTTCATTCTTTTTCATTTTGTGTATGGTAATTGGCATGGGAGTATGGCTTTGAGAACTTAACTTGTTTTTAGTCCTTATCACTTCTCAAGGCATTGGCCATTATCTTTGGCACACTATATGGCATTGGATTTTAATGTGATGGAAAATTGGATTTGGTTAAAGGTATAAAGTTAGATCTCTCATTAGCCTTTGAATTGGGTCTATTGTTTGATATTTATTTGGGCCTAAAGGCTGACAACAAGTAAATGCATTGGTTAATATTTTACTGCCACATTGGATGTGACCTAGCCTTGATCATTTGGAAATTGGCATTTGGTGAGTGATGTGATCATATCAATATTCTTCAAAGGTTATCTTGGTCGATGATTTCACATTGTCTAAAATAGTCAAATGTTATAATGCTTGTCGGCATGCAAGTCATTGATCTACCCACAAATTTGAAAAGGCATTATGAGTTTTTTTTTTGAATTGTTATGTCTGTCCTTTCGAACTCCAAATGCTATCACATTTTTCAAAGGATTACATTTTTGTTTGCTTTGGAAGTTTAGGTCAATACTTTTTTTCTCTCATTCGAAGGGTCTAGAACCCTACACTAGCCGCCACCATGGATTCTTGACCTCAACCATTACTTTGCACTCACTGGTTTACTGGTCTTTGACAGTGTATAGGAAAGTTTGGAAGACCATGAAAATGGTCGTTTCACCTATTAGTCTCCTGCCATCAGGTAAAAGCTCGAATGAGGAAGGAGTTTGGGTTGCTCAGTTACTTCACATATCTAGTAAATTTCTCATGGAAAATTCATCTCTAGTTTTCACAGGTATTTATCATTTAGCATATTATGCAGAACCATTATCTACACTAGCAAGGTTATTAAAAGTTAAGTTTTCTTTGCAAAGGAAAGGTGAAATTAGTCTATTGTTTTCATGATTATATCTGAAATGATTGCTCCAAAACGTGACTGTATTTCTATTGAAGGTTAACTTGTCAGTTTTAAAGGGTTTGTAATTTTTGTTTATGGGTAATCATAATTTGTTCGAATCTCTATAGATCCTTCCTAGAATCTTTGGAAATTTCTCTTAAAAACATGATTCTGAGTATAGTGCTTAGCTCATTCAGTTACTTAGAGTTTTGCAACCATTTTATTGAGTATTGTTCATAGAATATCTACTCATCTTCTCACCTAATGTCGTGGGTAACTGCACTTGGGTAAATTCTTATGAGGTTTCATTTGCCCAAATTAAACCTTCAGTTACTTCTTTTTGCAGTTGTTTTCAGTGGCTATTATTTATGCACTCATGCATGCCTTGATGTTGTTTGGTTAAGCTCTACCCTTGCAGGCTGCTCGACAAGATAGGGTTATGTCACTTCTATTTTTACATACTACTTTTCTTGTCAAGCCTGGAGGAAATATTCTACTAAAACAAACTCTATATTACCTGAATAGTAACTTTTCAAGGAAGTAAAAACATTGAAAAGGTCACCTCTTCTTTTGTTTATTAAAAATAGTTTCAGTTGTTACTGAAAGTTGCTAATTATGATGAAATCTGTAAAGTGTTGAAAATAGAGATATTAGGGCTTAATCATCTCTGATAAACCTAAAGATTAAAAAAGGAGAAAAGGGAAGTTCTACTGAGTGTGGACATAGGGTAATTTATAAATAGCTAAAAATTTGGAAAACACAGTGTGTTAACTGTTTTGTAATTGTATCATGAAAGATTGAAAAATAGTGTGTGAGAAAAAGAAAGAAACAACACACCACTGTAATACAGTTTGATGAGAAGTTGTATTGAGACTGTAACTATATTTTCCTCAACTTGTATTAAGGCTTGATAATGGATGGAACTCTAAAGAGTCATTCTTAACTCTTGAGAATTCTATGCATTGTCTGTCAAGAGGCACTTGACAAAAATCAAGGAAACAAAGAGATCCTCTGTATCATTGTATGTTCTATTGAAAAATAGAAAAGGGTTTGGTGCTCCTTGAGATTGGTGTCTCTAAACAAAGGGGTTGTTGCTCCTTGAGTCAGTGCTCAGAAATCAGCCAATGAGGTATTGTCAAAATAATTATTGAAATGAAAGCCTGAAAAAGGCAGCAGGTTCAGGAGTGGTTTTTCTACCCCAAGAGGGTTTTCCACTCAGCATATCTTGTGTCTATTTGAGTTTATGTGATTCATTTGTTTTAGTGCTTTATTTCTTTAAAATGTTATGTTTCACTATTCTGATTTCAGTTTATGTGATTGCATTCAATACATGAATAATTCTATCATTGATAAATGAGAGCATATATATGGTTTATTTCAGTTTCAGTTAAATTTGGTAAAGAAGTTAATAACACTAATTCACCCCCCCCTCTCAGTGTCTTTTTACTCCAACTGTAAATCTCTCTTTCCTCAAATATAGCATCACTTCATCTCTAACAACAAATTCCTTATATCTTCAGTGTTCATTTGTCGTACTATTCATGTCTTCCAAATGCTTTCAGGCCTGATTATGTAACGTCTCCATGAAATTTGCAAAATCTTCTACTTTTGCACTCCTCTTGTTCTCCATACTAATGTCTCTTAATTTCACAAGTCCTCTAACATTTACTTTGGTAACAATCTGAAATGGTGTCTTCCCTGTACTCCGATTCACTTAATTATTATATGCATACTTTGCCTGGGGTAAAACTATATACGAACTTCCTACCTTATCTCCAACCAAACATCTCAACAAGTTACCCAAACTTCTATTTACTACCTTTGGTTGTCCATTTAAATGTGGTTGATATGTTGAACTAAACATCAAATTTGTCTTCATCTTCTTCCATAATGTTCTCCAAAAGTATCCAATGAATTTAGTATCTCTATCTAAAACTATACTCTTAGGTAATCCATGCAATCTCACAATATCCTTGAAAAATAAATCAACAATATGCACAACATCATTATTCTTCTTACAAGAAATAAAATGTGTCATTTTGGAAAATCTATCCACTACTACCATTACTGAATCATGTCCTCTCTATGTTTGAGGTAATCCTAAAATGAAATCCTTGCTTATATCTTCCCAAGGTCTCTTTGGTACTGTCAAAGGTTTGTACAATCCAGTATTCTGACTACTTCCTTTTGCAACTTGACAAATTTTCCAACTTTGAGCATACTTCTTCACATCCTTATATATTTGCGGCCAAAAATAGTGTTCACTTACCAAATTTGTTGTCTTATCCACTCCAAAATGACCTGATAAACCTACACTGTACTTCTCCTTGATCAAATTATCCCTCATTGAGCTCCTCGGCATACACAATTGATTTCCTTTGAATAAAGTAATCCAACCATCGACTCTAGTCTATCACTATTGGTTCTTTACACGCTTTCCAGGCTTCACCAAAATTTGCATCACCTTCATACATATGCTTCAATTCATCAAACCCCAATATTGCTATTCTCATCTTTGTCAGCAAATTCCTTCTTCTACTCAATGCATTTGCACCTTTGTTTGACTTTCCACTCCTATGCTTCAATACAAATGTATAAATCTACAAGAATTCAACCCATCTCATATGTCTCTGATTCAACTTTCCTTGACTATTCAAATACTGCAAAGCTTGATGATCTATATACAACATAAACTCCTTAGGAAAAAAGTAATGTCTCCACTTCTTCAAAGCTTGGATTATGGCATATAATTCCTAATCATAAATTGAGTATCTTCTTTTGGCATTATTTAATTTCTCACTAAAATAAGCTACAGGTCTACCTTCTTGACTCAACATTGCTCCACTTGCATCACAATCCACTTGAAATACTTTGTCAAAATCTGGTAATGCTAACACTGGCTTCTCTGTCACCTTTTGCTTCAACAATTCAAAACTCTTTTGTGCTCTGGATGTCCATTTGAAATCCTTTTTGTCTCCTCTCATTCTTTCTATCATAGGGTTAGAAACACTACTGAAACTCGTGATAAACTTTTGATATAAACTCACTAGCCCATGGAATGATCTTACTACTCCAATATTTACAAGTGTAGGCCAATCTAAAATTGCTTTCACTTTCTCCAGATCCATCTTCAATCTTTAGTAGAAATAACAAATCCAAGGTACACCAACTTTGTATTCATGAAACTACACTTCTTGACATTAATCAACAACTTCTCTTCTCTTAACATATGTAATACTTGTCGAATGTGCCACAAATGTTCCTCTCTAGTCTTACTAAAAAGTGAAACATCATCCAAGTAAACAATGACAAACTTACCCAAGAATTTTTTCAATACCTCGTTCATCAATCTCATGAAAGTGATCGATGCATTGATTAATCCAAAAGGCATCACTAAACACTCGTATAATCCTTCATTTGTCTTAAATGCAAGCTTTTATTCATCTCCTTATCTATTTTGATATGATGGTATCCACTCTTGAGATCAATCTTTGTAAAATACTTTGCTCCACCCAAATAGTTCATAATGTCATCCATCCTCAACAATGGGAATCTATACTTAACGGTGATCCTGTTAATTACTCTTGAATCTGTACACATTCTCCACTCTCCATCTTTCTTAGGTGCAAGTACAGTAGGTATCACACATGGGCTCAAACTTTCTCTAATCAATCCTTGTAAGGAAGCTAAGGTAGTAGAACAACTTCCTACACTAACCTTGAGAGGAGAATAATATAAAACTTTTACAGATCTTTAATAGTTAGAAAAACTTAAACACAAATATCATGCATACCACAACATAAGATTTACATGGGGAAAACCCTTTCGAAAGAAAAACCCCACACTCCAAAATCTGCCCAATATATTATTCAAAAATCAAAATATTACAATATATTTGCAGAGAAATCTTCTCATAGGAGTATCACCACCAAAGATCAAGAGACAACTTGACCGCTATCAGACTCTCAGACTACACCACCATCTACATACATCCCACCCACTTATAACAAGATTTTTGGAACCTTTTAGAATTAGGGTTTTACAAGGTCATTTTTTATTTGATATGTTAACAGAAAAACCTTGACATGTTAGTGGGAAAAATCCTTGACGTTTCAACGGAAAAAAACCTTGACGTGTCAACAGGAAAGAACCTTGATGTGTCAGTAGGAAAAAACATTGAAATCTTGCTACGAGTGTATAATATTTGTATGATCAGTCACCACATACCAACATACATTCTATCAATAAATTTTATATAATTACAAGGTTGAGACACATTTTCCCAAAAATCCTTTCTTCAACAACTCTTGAATCTATCGGTTCAACTCCACATTCTCTGTCGGCATCATCCTATGTACTGCTTTATTTGGAAAACTCACCCTTGGTATTAGATCTATTTGATGACTGATACTCCAGACCTCTGGTAAACCATTTGGTACATTGTCTAAAATGATGTATTTATACTCGATCAACATTTCTACAACTTCTTCATTCTCTTAAATGAAATTCTCTATCTTCAAGCCATCACTTTTCTTTAGAATCAATGTATTTCACATGTTCTCATGCCTCAATGCTTCAAGAAATTTCCTTCAATCTACCAAACACAGTCTGATAGTGCCACAAAATTCAATCTCCTCCTCTTCCTCCAAAGGTATGAACTTGATTCTTCTTCCATTTGATGTTACAATATAAGTATTCCTTCGTCCATCATGAATTACTTTCTTATCATGTTTCCATGGTCTCCCTAATAGTAAATGGCATGTTTCCATAGGCATAATATCACACAATACTTCATCCTTATATGATCCAATATGAAATTTCACCAAACATTATTCATTCAACATTATCTTATGATCATCTTGAATCCATGCTATCCTATAAAGGTTTGGATGTTTCAATCTCTTCAAATTCAACTTTGTTACCATCTCCTCTAAAACTAGATTATCAGTGCTACCACTATCAATGATAACTTTACATACCTTTCTTTCGGACTTACATTTGGTTCTGAATAGACTTTTCCTTTGCAATTGTTCCACAATTACCTCTTCATGCATCAAAGCTCTTCTCATTACCAATGATTCACCTTCCTCTAGTTTTCCACGTGAATTAGGGGATTCGACATGCTCTTCCTCCACGTATTTCATTCTTTTGGTATGCTCAGGTTTCCTTCTGGTACTTCCTTGATGACACTCAAATGCTCTATGTCCTTCACCTCCACACTTGCAGCAGGTTCCTTTGAATGGTCTTCTCTTAGGCCTCCCTTCATCTCTCTGGTATCCATCACTATGGTAAGAACTAAGACCTCTGTGATTGTGGTAAAAATTTATGTCCTCTCTTTCTCTATAGCATGGTTTAACATCCTTTTCTTCACTCTGGTAGGGTTTTGCATCTTTGTTCTGCTCCACATTGGGCCTTCTTTCTCCAGACTGGTTTCCATTCTTCTAAAATATTCCTCTTTCTCTCCTCTGCCTTTGTTCAAATTTCTTGTTCAACTTCTCTTCAACCTTCAATGCAAACTGGTATGCTTCTTGAACATATATCATCTTCACCAGACTTGACTCTTCTTGAATGTTTGGTCTCATTCCATTGATATATTTGGCAACCTTTTATTCGCTTGCTTCACTATGACCAGTTCTAATTATCATATTGTAGAATTATTTAGTGTACTCCTTCATAGATTTTTCTTTTTGTCTCAATTTTTGCAATCTCTTCAAAAATTCCAGTTCATAGTCGACTAGTATGAATTGATTCTTCAACTTTGTCACCATTCTATCCCACTTGACGATTCTTTCTTTGCCTCTTCTATTTTGGTCCAATTGAACTTATTTCCACCATAATGCAACATGACCTTTCAATTTTGTTTTCGCAAATCTAAATCTTTTCGGATATTCAATTTCTTCATTTTTTGAAGTATTCCTCCATTTCATTGATCCAATCAATCAATTCCTTGAGATTCAAATTTCTCTCATAATTTTGAATTTCAACTCTGGGTTGCTTGCCAATTTTTGAAATCACCTTCAACATCTTAACCTAATCTAATTCTTCTTCTTCATCATCTAGGTTTTATGCGATTTGATTCACATGTTCTATTTCATTATCACTCTCATCATTATGCCTAGGGTTTAGGCCTCATATTCAATCCTCTTCAACTTCATCTAACCTAACTCACATTTCACACATCATTTCCAACATTTCATCCATTCTTCCAACAACATTTTCCATAGCAGGCATTCTCCTTGGTGACATGTCTCCCCTTGAATCAGTACAACTACCTCAATTTGGTTATCTAATGCAGTATGCCTCTAGTCAGCAATCTGTTCACCTCAAGGAATGCCTTCAAGAATTGAATCTCACTCCTATACCACTTGGTCTAGCCATGGTTAGAGGGTCCTAGAAGGAATGGTCCAGACCATACAACAATGAGTCAATACAATGGAAATAACACAAAAAATAGATATGCAAACATGAACCTTTATAAATATGGAATGCTTATATGCAACATTAGCCACAAGGGAGAATATCCAGGGCTCACAGGCCTTGCCTTAACGGCTTACAACATATTACTAGCCATTAGGCCTTATTACATTCCCTCGAAAGGTTACTACAAAAAATGTATTGAATTGAATCTAAATCTACCAAATGATGATCCATAAATAATCATAATGCTTATAAATATGCTCCTCAAGCTCCAAAATAGATCTGCATTGGCCACAAGGGTGAATAAACCAATGAATATTTCAATATGAACATCAACCTCAAATGATCTAACTAAGAAATAGTGAACAGTAACTTCCAATCAAAAAATGAAAATGATCTAATCAATGTGTAGGTGCAATAGTCAACTCCGCAAGCTGAGAAACCAAGATGTGGTAAAATTTGAAATGAATTAGTGAAACTGCTATTGAATGCAATGCAAGAAAAGAGCTATTTTTGGTTAATACAGGATTTCTTTACAAACGGGGATGCTCTTTCATCAGGATTTGTATGACTACTCTATGGTTGTGTTGTCTTTGGATGACACCCAATGAGACCTGAGATCCTTCACCGAAATTTCCATCATTTCTTGTTTCTTTATTATATTCCTCTTATTTGCAAGATCATCACCTATGCGAGAAAACAATTTTAAGTGCATTTTATGTAGCACATTTTTAGGACTTATCATTTTTACCAGATAATATTTTCTTAGAAAGAAATGTGTCATGTCTAAAACATTTGAACTTATTTATCCCACTTTGAGTCCCATCCTCTTTCCACTTCTTTCCTTCTTACATGTCTTTCTGTAATAGAGGGGCACCAACCATGTCAAGGCTCTAGGTCATGGAGAGCCGAGAGCGGAGGGATTCCCTAACTTACCTCACTCCAAAGGGATGAGTATTGAGAATGAAGAGCACTATGAAGTACTTCTATCACTTTACAAACTTGAAATTCTACTTAAGGCTAGATGAGCCAGTTTCTAGAGTTTGAACTCTACCTCAAACAACTCTCTATCTAAGGATGGCAATGTGGGTCTGGGACAATAGCACAACGCGCTAGCGTCTCTTTGTTGCATTGGCATCCATACAACTAGAAAATTAAAGTACAGTAGAGAAGCTACTAAAAACCTACTTACATCTTAGCTAAATTATTTTAATGAAAATGACAAAATGATAAAATACAGAAAGTAAATACGCAAGTAATAAAGCAAATAGATAAAGACTAAGGTGATGAAAACTAACTCACTAAAAGGTTACTTTTCCAGCGAGCTTGGTGTACATGTTCACCTACACACAATCAAGAAGGAGAAAATTGTTGGGGCTATATAGGGTTTTTCCTCAATCAAACCCCCGCTTTGGTGTTTCCACCTCCACAGACAGCTAGAAAGCAACAAAGTAGAAAATTACAATAAAGAAGATGAAATAAGTGCAATGAACACTACAAAAGATAAATGCTACTCTATCAAATCAAAAAGGAGAGAGAATGCAAGCAACAAACTTGGCAAAGTCACTATCACCACAACCATGGTGAAGGGAGGTCTCGCAAGACTCCAAGCTTGCAACTTCTATGGTAGCCTCACACGTGCAATGTGGAGTTGATGGAGTGTGAAGATGCTACAATTCCCAAGATGAGTGGTGCTAGAATAATGTGAATGAAAGAGATGAAGTGAAAAAATGCTTGAGAATGTGAAGAAGTTATGAAAAAAGGATGAAGTGATAGTGATATGAATGGATTTGAAGGCCAAAGGGAAGAGAGGAGCCATTTTTTAGATCGATTGGTTGCACAGAGGTGTTACAATTTGACCCCAATCAGATTTTAAACGTCCTTGTGGATTCTAGACAGGAATTTGTCAGGGACGGCAGCATGTCGTGCAAACACCTGCATGTCGCGCTCGCATCCTTGACGAAAATTTCCCCAACGACACATAAAACACGTGTCAAGTGGATGCATTCTGGAAGAGTGATGTGGAATTTCACCTTCGAATTTGATTTTCCAAGGTGAGGGTATGTGAGAGGGGAATTTACACAAGGGGTGAAAATTTACTCCTATACACTTTCAAAAGATTTAAATAGTGGACCCTCTGCCCTGTGTTTCTTCCATATCATTCATTTCTTGTATTATTTGTTGAACTTTACAATTCCCTTCAAAGACACTATCAGCATGTGCTTATTTTAGTAAAGTTGCCAACCCAAGATCCCCAATTTTAACCTATCCATGGTTACCATTAATAAATATGTTATCACATTTTAAGTCTTTGGGAATAATAAGAGGATTATGACTGTGAATAAAAAGTAACCCTTAAGAATTTTCCTTTTTAATAAAATATAGCCTTTCATCAAGATTATACAAGAAGTTGGTCTTTTCCTCTAGATAGTGCATACTTATTTGAAGGATTGTCTCTTTATGCTCCTTTTTTTAACATTCTCCCATTTGTTGAACACCTTACAAGAGAAAGGGAATATCGACATTGTTAATTATCTACTAGGTGTCAAGAGGCCTATAGACTTTTTGTACCACTTGAACTTCTTTGTTTAGATTGAATTTGTCAATGCATTGACGAAATTCTATAAAGTTTCAACTTTATCCAACATCACTCTCGTATCATCTACAATGTTATAAAAAAATGGCACTAGACATCTATGTGCTTGATCTTCGCATGAAAGGTCACGTTCTTTGTCAAACATATGACACTCTGACTATCATAAAAAACTCTAATATATTTAGCTCCCTAGCTTAGCCTCACATTTAAACACAATATGTTAAAATCCATATGGATTTCTTATAAGGAGTAACTACAATGTACTCAACATCTATAGTGGAAAAAATAATCACAACCTACTACTTAATCATCCAACTAATAACACCAATAAATTAACTAAACACATATCTAGTAGTGGATCTGCTATTGTCAATATTTTCTACTCAATTTGAATCCATTAATATATATATATATATGTGTGTGTGTGTGTGTGTGTGTGTTACTGGTTCCTAGATAGAATCACCATGATAACAAATAGATTTCTCATAGACAACTCACAAATATTTGAAAATCCTTTTAATCACATCTCAATAATATCCTCTACGATTAGCCATGAATTAGCTAAGGATTCCCATTTCCTAGCAATTCTTGGTCACGTACAAACCATGACATACATTAAACTCCTAATATCACTAACATGAGCTACTTGAGGCATGTTGTCCATCTCGCTAGGTGTAGATGGGCACTACTTTGCATATACCTTATTTTCTACCAAAATAGGAACACTCGATGGTATACAAATTGGTATAATAAATCTCTTCAACATAAAGTTTACATATATACTCTATCTCAACCAAAGATTTATATTTTTTTATGTAACATGCCAATCGTTCTCTCAAGTAAAATTTCCTAAGTTTTCACTTTCAAGTAAATCAACTATGTAACTTAACCATTGTCATAAAAAAATTATTTTAATAATAGAGAACAAATGAACATAGATCTCATAACAATAATCAACATTGATTCAATAATATTTCACATATTACAATATTCCAAAGAATGTGTACAAACTACATACATAGCTCAACCGAGCTTCAAAGCAATAGATATAGATGGCCCAAGAATCTCCTTTCAAATCTTGGTCTTATGTCACCTATTGAGGAGGAGAAGCATCACTCAAGTGCTTTTTCGCCAACCACAAACTCATATGCGGTCCCTCGCACATCTATCATCTGACAGATGCCCCTATCCTTTGACGAAGAGATTAGTGGAGTAACCTCGTAATGATAACCACTAAGAGCTTAGTCTTGTGTCCTACATGTCTAGAACTTCTAAACCCTACAATCCTAGACTAGCATACATAAATGGATCATGATGAATCGACAGTGGATCCAAGGCAATCACACTACTTTGGCCAAATTTTTTTCACTCAGTACTTTGAGTGATAGTCATCCTAATCACATGCACTACTCGAGCTCAATTTGACTTTAGGACATTATAATCTATGCATAGGTATTTCCTTTTATGGGTAATATTTAACCCTAGAAACTACCTATTCCCTTTCCCATAAACTCAATGGTATTTTAACCCACAAAGCATAAATACGAGTTACCCTCCCTTCAATGGATATTCAAATCCAAGGTGTAACTTACAAGCTATCTAGTACAATCAAATAACTTTGCAATGAATAAATTTTAAGCTATCCTTGTTTAATCATTCCTAGTATATTATACTAATGATAAACAAGCCCTCCTATTATGGAGTAAATAGAAACACGAGCACAAAAAACTATTTTTTCCTTTCCATAAGCAAATGATATGGTTCACTAAACAAGCATTCTCAAGCAATTTAAATCAAAGCAATCAAGAATCAATCTTTCATAATAAAAAACAATTAAAAGAAGATTAGATCCTCATGCCTGTAATACGCTTGATCCAAATTGACTAACTGGATTCACAACCCTCTAATGACAGCTTGCTAAACTTCTCTTTACTACTCCAAATAATAATTCGCTATATTCTCTTACACAATATAACTATGTGCTCTTACAAAGTAACTCTAAGCTCTCACAAAATATAACTCTCATATTATTTGCAGTAGAATAAACTTGCAGAATTGAGCATCCCAAATGAGAGAACTAGCCCACCTATTTATACAGAATATTGAGATATTGATGCCAAAAGAAAAGGTGTGCTAGTTGACACCACTCCACATGCAAAATGACTCACCTCTCACAACAAAAAGGTGGCAGAAATCTAAGTGAAAACTTAGCTTGGTATTCTACAGGTTGACCCCCTTTTGCTTGACAACAACTCAAGACTAATTCAAATATGCACATGCCTAAAAATGAGAATCAACTTGCAAACAAGATAGACTTCTACAGAAATAGAGTTCTTTTAGTGTGGTTAATCTCTATGAAATAGTCCTCTATTTGCAGGAAACACATAACTTATGTCGACTTGGTCATAGTATATTCTCTTGATAGAGAAAAGATGAGTCAAATCCTCTATTATAGCGTTCAAACCTATGCTTTGACCAAGCATACTTCTTGTTTACTATTCCCTTTTTCATGCATTTAAATCACTTGCACAACAAACACGTTATTTAATATTTCCATCGCTTTTATCTTTGGGATAAATGTGTTTTAAAGCTAGAAGTAATACACTGCTATATGATAGCGATGTTCTGCATTTTATATGATATCAACCATGGCTTACTTATTCTATATCGGCCTTTATCATTTGCACATTACTTGCATATATCAGCCTTTAATACTTTGCATAACATATATACAAATCAACCTTTATTAATCATTACTATCTCATTGATAGGAAATATACATGTGATGTATATATACATATATACATACATCTCGCATTGTTTGTTTGATAACACCATGCTCATAAGCAACCTATTCATAAGCGTGCATATGTATGTCTACCTATGTACTCTAATGTACATGTTACTTCATGTGTATGGTTTATCGTCGATATGCATATGCATACATATATTTACATTCAACATATATTCACCTCATCAATCAAGCATAGTAACATATGGAAGATCTCATATGATCTAAACACATAAACATCATTCAAAAATGCACCCAATAGTAATAAATACCCTTACTAATGCAAAAACATCATACTAAAGATGAATTACCAATTCCCAACACAATAACTTGACTCAACCATTCTACTATGAGTGTGTGTATAAGCTCAGTTAGGTTACGTTACTAGTTACCCAACCAAGTTCTTCTCCTAAGTGATACTTCCCCCCACACCTAGAGGATTGAACATGAACCTATTCCAGCTAACAAATTCCCATGGTAGTTAGTTCATAAAAATATGCATTTACATAATATTTTCCATAGTTAGAATATCCATTTCAATAACCATCATGTGTGCAAGTTTTTTTTTACTCTAAGAATGCAAAACCAAATGAAATGCAAAAGAGAAAACACAAACAAACACTCAAAATTAGCCTAAATTGAATCTAAACAAAACAATAAAGAAAAGGAAATATTATACCTTGCTTGGATTGATGAGTTGGTTGGCCCTTTGATGATGCTTGATTGTATGCTCCTTTGATGGCAAGTGAATGCAATAATGGATACAAAATGGAGAGGAAATGATAAGGATTGCAATAATGGAAATGGGTGTTTGGATAAAGATGGTAGGTGGATGTAGTAATGATAAGGATGAGTGAATGTGAATGCTAAGTGCTTAAATTCCTAGTTGAATGCTTGAATGCAAAAATGATCTAACTCTTGTTTAATCTTCTCAATTTGAGACAAAGTCTTCAAATTTAAAGAAGAATGGACGACTAGGATTTAGCCAACATGAACAAGATGGAGGGATGTGGTGAGTTGAGGACTCACAATTCCTCACATATTTCCATGTGGAATGTGAGGTGTGAAGAGGAAAAATGATGTGAAAAATGACATGTGAGGTGGAAGTACTTGCAAGTACCTGCGGATTAGGAGAGGATTTCCTCAAAAAGGAAGTCTTTGTCCCCATATGAGGTTGATGGTGACAAGTGAGGAATTTTAGAAAGTCCTCTCTTGTCACCATGAGGATGGGATAAGTTGTTGGAGAAATAAATGTGAATTTTAAATTCACATGATTGGAAGTACCTTGTGAATAAAA
The DNA here is from genome assembly GCA_007115665.2 of Sequoiadendron giganteum. NCBI lineage: Eukaryota > Viridiplantae > Streptophyta > Pinopsida > Cupressales > Cupressaceae > Sequoiadendron > Sequoiadendron giganteum. The sequence continues at coordinate 27,409,440 of CM021102.1, forward strand.
CAAGGTCCTCTTAAAGGAGGTCCTTGTCCCATGTGATTGTTGTGATCTATGAGGGATTATGGGGAAGATAAATGCATAGGATAAATAAATGTGAATTTTAAATTCACATGGGGAAGAGGACATGGAGTTTCAAATTCCATTTAAGGTCATTGGGAGAATAAAATAGAATTAAAAAAATTCATTGGGATGTGGGAAGAGTTGACTAAAGGGGGTTGATTAGACAAGTGATGAAGGATTTGAAGAGGATTAGGTGGTTAATGATGATTAGGAGCCAACTTGTAAAAGTTGGAGGATGTGACACATCTTAATCATGGATTAGGAGATGAATTAAGATTAAGTGTGGATGGGACATAAAGGGAAATAAATAAGTGGGTTATTTATTCAATTCCTTGGAAGAAAGAGATAAAGGGGGTAAGCTATTTAATTATTTAACTAAATACCTTAGGGATTTGAAACAATTTAGGGGTATTGGTTAAATAATAGTAACATTATTTAACTAATGTGGATAAAAGGATATTTAGACGAAAAGGGTAAATTTGGCCAAATATAAGTGGTCAAATTTATATGTCTACATTTTGCCCTTCTTTGAGATGGTGCTACGAAGTAGCATCATTTAAAATAGAATTAAAACATAACACCTAGAAGAATATGGTTAGATTAAGAAAGATGCCTCGATCCTTCGAATAGTGACTAGGAGAAAAGATGATGGGAGTAAAGATGAAGATTAGGGATTGAGGATGCCCCCTCGAGAGGACATGCGGGATTAAGAGAACACGGGTGTGCTCTTGAAATGGATGAGATGGTGCAAGTGTAGATGGGGAAGATGATGCAAAATGATGGATGAGAGAGGATGATAATATGAAGAGATAAAGGTAAGCACAAATAGATTTTAAGGACAAAGGTGATATTGCCCCAGTCAAGCTACAAGCCAAGATGGAGTGATGATGGATGGAGTTTTTTTGATGAGGGAACGATATATCCCAGAATGACACAAGGATAGGGAAGGATACATCTTGCAGATGATGATAGTGTTGTTGATGAGGGAAGGATACAACACAAAAGGATAGGGAAAGATACATCCCAGTGATGACAATGATGATGATGATTGGTTCAAGGCTTGTAGCAAGGTTGGGAACAAGACCAAAGATGTGATTAGATGATTTGTGATAGATTGAATAGAGATGTAAGATGGTTAAAATGAATGAAGATTATTGAAGTAAAGATGCAATGCAATGGAAGAGAAAATGAAATGCAATCCTAATGCAATTTTCCATTTTTGGAGCACTGATTTTTGCTATAGCATAAAACACCAAGTACCATGGTATGTGAAACCAAGGCGGATTAGTGTCTAATGCATACACAAACACATCAAACAAGGAGGCTATCCCAACTCCCAAAATTCATGATGAATTTGGTCGGACCAGGTATTGGGATAACCACAAGCACAAAAGGATGCCCTAGCATAACACAAGACCTCAGGGATCTTGATGGATACTACGTGGGACAATTAAGAAGACAACAATAAACAAAGATCAAGATATGTCCCTGTGTTAACCAGTAAAAACACACCATAATATAATAGATCATGCTAGTCATGACGATTGATGATAGGGAACTCAAATGATAAACAAAGCCCAAAGCATCAAAATATTGTGATCAATTTCAAAATATCCTTTTCCATAGGATCAAGAGGATGGAATGGGTTGATGAGGTCTATTAGGAAGGATAAATCCTATTGAGACAAAATATGGATACTAAACTAAATGATCGACATGAATTAGGATACTCAAAACTGATTAGATCTCGTGATACTAGTGACCTTTATTTTGAAAGCACTAGCTAGGATAGGGACGTACCTGATGACACGACATGACGACGAGACATAAGATGACAAGATGAAAAATCGGCAAGGTGAAAAATAGACACAAGACCGACACACCCTAAAGGCTTAGGGGACACAAGACTGACACACCCTAAAGACCTAGGGGATCAGGGGTTGATCAAAGATCAGCCTTGCCTACGTGAAAATGCATAGCCCTCATAGTTCGACATAAGGCCATGGATAGAAGTGGAAAGAGGACAATGGAGACCTCGATGGATGGCACAGATTATACGAACAAATGCCTCGGGGGTGGATCAAATGATCGACCTTGGCTACGTGAAAGCACAGGGGCAACGTAGTTCAACACAAGGCCAAAGATACACAATGGAAGATGACAAAACAAACAAAAGACAAAACCCTGAGGGCAGATCAAATGATCGACCTTTCCTACATGAAAGCGTAGGGGCAACGTAGTTCGATAAAAGACCAACGAAAAACAACAAATAAGGGATGATGAGATGACCATGATAAGGAGATACGATGATGGAGCGGATAGAAATGAGCCAGGATAGGCCATGCAGATGAGATGGTCGATACATATAAGATGAAGCTCGGGGATGGGATAGTTATCCAACTCATGGAAAGATGAAGTGGGAGGTTGAGACGATGGATAGATGAGAGACAAAAAATGACAAGATATTAGGAAGATGTAAGAAATAGATAGGAGTGATGATAGTGAGATAGCATGGCATTGGATTGCATGGGGGTAGCCTATAGCTAGATACCAATGACAAGGGATTATTACATGGAAGGAAAATAGAGGTAAATGGATGGATGGATAAAGATGGGGAGATAGAAAGATACTAGGATAGGTGACTAAAGGGATAAGGATTTGGAAGGATGGAATGGATTATTGGATGGAAAAATGGATGGGGGAGATAAGGATGAAAAGATGGAATAGGACTAGTGGATGGGTAGATAGGAAGATAAGGATGGGGAGATGGAAAGGATTACTTGGAGAGATGGATGGACGATGTCTCCAAGGACTTTGTCGCAAATAAGGAGATTCCCCCACTCTAAATATGTCATGCGTGACGAGGCAAGAGGGATGGAAGATAGAAAGATGGGTGATTAAGGGAGTGAGATGAACATGGATAGGAGATATAGATAAGGGAGATGGATGGTGGCATGATTGGATTGATGATGAAGGTAGATGGATATAGATAATATGCATGGATCATAAAAGTAGATGGGGAGGAGAAGGAATATGATAGTGTATGGATGAGGGGAATATATGCCAAGAGGTGTCCAAAGCAATGTATATATGTGTGCCCCTGTCTTTATCAAGATCACAAGGAAGATGGAGGGATTGGGGTAAATGGGATATGATGAATAGGATGCAAAAGATAGGTGGATGTAGGAGATGGAGGAAGGGAATGCATAGATGGAAGTTGCCCCCAATTGTGGCAGTAAACTAGATGAGGGATTTATGCATGATACATGTTTGTCAGGTTTTCATCATGGTATTTATCCAAGGTTCTTGTTTGCTAATTTTTCACCATCAGATGAATTATTTCTCTATACTATTTTGTTTTTCCTTTTTTTTTCTCTTTTTCTCTTTTTAAAAATTTTTCTGACCTTTTTGACGAGGATGTGGATGTGGTTTTGGAAGATATGTGATAAAGGGGATGGATGAAGGACTCAAGCGTCAAGTTCCATGTGAGATAATAAGATCCCATGTGTAAAGTGTCCATTGGATGTTGGTACAACCTTATTAAAATGGATGGATTAGGCAAGAGGATGGACTAAAGGGATTTTAGGTGGGAGATATGGGGGAGAGTGGATGGGGTGTTGGAAAGTGTATGGATGGAATGATGAAGTGGATGTGTGAAAGGGGGAGGTGTTCAGGACCAAAATTGGCACATGTGGTGGATGTGAAATGATAGGAGGGTTTATGGATGGAGAATGTGGTGATAATGGAGGTGTTGGGTTAGTGAATTTTGGGACACAAGGACCCAAAATAGATTTAGGAGATGGAGGATGCAAATGATTAGCTTTGGGATTAGCAAATTTGGATGTCTTTAGGGATTTCTCATCTGAAGGCATGGCCTCTTTTTTCTTGGGAATCCACATGGTTTTGATTTTTACTTTGGTGGGCCTTTGTGGCCTTTGGGATTGATTGGGCTTTTGGATTTGATTTTTCTTTTCATCAACATGTTTTTTGAAGGGGACATGAGGAGCTTTAGATTCATGTGGATGTTTGGATTTGTGCATTTTTACTTTGGAAACCAAAGTGCTTGTAGTAGCAATGAGATGGGTAGGATGCAATGGATGATGTGGAGAAGATGTGGATGGAGTGATAGAGGTAGGATTTTGACAATGGTGTGTGGATGGAGGATGCGAGATAACATGCATGGAGGGGTGTCTTTGTTGATCCTGATTAGGAGTTATGAATTTAGGATTCTTGTGATGCATGCTAAGGATAGGTGATGGATGGATGAGAGGATAAATAGGATAGGATGGAGGGGGTGATTTTGGGATATAAGGACCTAAAATAGACTGTGTATATGGAGGATGTGTGAAGTTTGGTGGAGGGATATGAGGACCCAAAATGGATTTAAAAGATGAAGGAGGAAGATGGATGGTTGTTTTGAGGTAATATGATAGAGGAGGGGGGACGGAAACAAATGATTTGGTGGAACAGTGAGAAGTGCCTCTCATCCCTTTGGAAGAGGTTTGCTTAGGATGTATGGAGGTTGTACCAACATTTTTGGATTGTGATTCTTGGGAGATATATCCAAGACCTTGTGTGCCTGGATGTTCTTTGACCTGGATGGGCTCTAAAGTACCTTGCTCATGAAGGCCTAAACGTTTTCCTTAATAGTTCATGTTCTTGAGCATGTGATCTATGGTAGGATGCTTATTCTTTTGGAAGAATGATACAAGTCCATTAGTAGGTGGAGGAAGATGGGTAGTGAATATGCTTTGTTTTTCTTCTACAAGGAAACCACCATGGATGAGTGTAATGTTACCAAGGTGATATAAAAGTGGTGCTGGGGTGACAAGGCTAGGCAACGATGATGGAGACGATGGGATAGAAGCATCCTAACTAGGAGGGATGAGTGATAAGGTATCGAGAGAGGGAATAGGTGTTGTGATAGGATCTATATTTTTGAGAGTGGGTGATAAAGGCTCGTGAGATGGGGTGATCAGATATTGAGTGAAAAGGGGATCATGGGATGGAGTGGAGAAGATGGTAGGATGAAGATTCGGTTGAGGAAAGGAATCATGAGATGGGATTGAAGTTCGTTAATATTAGGACTAGGAGGAGTGGATTGGATATCTCCAATGGATTGGGTGGATCTAGCAGTAGAAGATGGGGATTCAATGGATTCGATGGGTTTGACGGGCTCAACCGTTTGGATGTTGTTAGGAATGGTAATGGTAGTGATAGGTGTAGGACGGAGGAGGGCCTCATCACTAGTGACTGTACATGATAGAGTGGGAGCGAATTGTTTCACAACATCAAGATGTAGATTTGGGGATGTCTCTTCTGTCATGAGTCCTTGGACGACATTTGGAAGGGATGTAGGATTAGGTGGAGTGATGGGAATGGATGGAGGATTAGAGATGGTTTGAGGACTAGGATTAGAGATTGGTGGGTTGGGATTAGATGAGTGGATAGGATTGGATGGAGGACTAGGATTAGGGATTGGTGGATTAGGATTAGATGAGTGGGTGGGGTTAGATGGAGGACTAGGAGTGGTTGGAGGACTAGGATTAGGGATTGGTGGACTAGGATTAGAGGGAGGATTAAGATATAATGTGATGAAAGGGGGAGTGATGCAAGAGGATGCAGATGATGAATTAAGATAGGAGGATGCAGATGTTGGATTAGGTTGGGAAGATCTGGATGGTGGGTAATATTAGGAAGATGTGGATGATGGATTAGGATGGGAAGATTGGGATGATGGAGGAATGTAGGAAAATGTGGACGTTGGATTAGGATGGGAAGATGTGAATATGGGATTAAGATAAGAGGATGTGGGTGGTGGATTGTGATAGGAAGGTGTGGATGTTGGATTAGAATGGGAAGATTGAGTTGGTGGATTACCATAGGAGGACATGGATGGTGGATTGGCATAAGAGGATATGGGTGATGTATAAGGATAAGAGGAATATTGGGATGGTGGATTATGATAGGAAGGAGTGGGTGTTGGATTAGGATGTGAAGTTTGGGATGAGGGATTAAGGTAGAGATATTGGGATTGTTGATGATGATAATGATAGGAGTATGGGGATGGTGGATTACTATAGGAGGATGTAGATGTTGGATAAGATAGAGGTGGAGAGATGGATAAGATAGAGGTGGAGAGATCAGACATGATGAATATGTGGATTGTTGGAAATAGGATGCCATTTAATTGCAATCCTAAATATTATTTATTTCACCATATATCCTAAGTCCTTAGAATGTGTTCAACAACACTAGGATTAGGAAAAGATTAATATTTTATGAAATAAGCATGTTAATTGACATTTGTAATTAATTCTAAATGTTAAAAGTATGTGTGGATGCCTTATAATTAGCTCCTATAAAATAGGAGCACATGGGCTCACATATGGTAGGTGACAACTCACCTTGAGTTTAGTTAACTGGTTGGTAAATTGAGTAGACTTCAGAAATGCATCCTAGGTTCCTACAAAATAGGGATTTTGATTTATGCATGTTGAGGTCCTATAAAATAGGAGGTGATGTGAATGAATTCCAATTTAGTGAAGTTCAATTCAATTTAGTTTAGTTTAGTTTAGTTTAGTTTAGTTCAATTCAATTCAGTTATGGTTCAGGTATCTTCAGTTAGTTTTAGTTGAATGCTAGTTGACTTCAGTTAACTTGGAATGCATGGCTAATAACTTGAGTTGCGTGACAGATAACAAGTACTACCTTCAGTTAACAAGGAATGACCATTCTTACATGAATGGTGTTGAGAAATGTTTCAGTTAACAAAAAATATCTTGAACCCACTTTGGGCGCCCAAGTTGGCTTCTTGGAATTAGCTTCTTTGCATGTTGAGATATTTCTGAAGGCTTAGTTAAGTGGGGCCCTCTTTGGGGGGCCAACTTTGAGGATGAAGCCTTAAGATATTTACAGAATAAAGTTTGAGTTATGACTTCAGTTTGGGATGCCCAAATGGATCAAGGAGATGATTTGACATTGTTCTTCACGACACAACTCTACTTGCAAGAGATAGGCGTACCTTTTAGGTTTAGGGCTTGAGCATTATTATTGTAACTCATTTGGAGTTTACAATGCTGATTAAAGCCTATTTATCTCAAGCAAGTTGAAGAGAGTGATTATCAATTTTATTGCAGGTTGTGAAGAAGTTTTGGTGAAGGAAAAAGAGGCATTCTCAAACAAGAATTGGAGCTATTGTAATCTACTTCAGAGATTGAATAATAGATTAATTCTTGGTGGAGTTTTTTACCTGAAAGGGTTTTCTCCATGTTATATGCTTGTGTAATCTTTCTAATATCCTATCTACTTCTTCTATCAACTTCTATCTACATTCTACAACAGTAAAATGGATTAATCAAGATAATCACCCACAAAGAATTTGTAACAAAAGGAAAAGCTTATTTAGATCAGCAATATTATTCTTTTTGTTGGTGTAATTAATTATGTTGTACCTTGTCCTAGGTCATCATTACACCTTGGTTAAGTTTACTTAGGGACTACATAGGAGTTGTTGGAGATTTTCCACATTTGGTGGAATTATCATGTTATTACTTTATCACTTCCACCTTTCATGGACATATCATGCGATTACCTCTCCACCTTTTGTGGGTGATCCACTATTTGTGGTGGTTATCACATTATCACCTTTCCACTTTAGGTGGAGTCATAGCTTTTCATAGTTGTCTCATGTCATAAGATTACAACACTTTTCATAATCTTATGCCCTCCTATGTACTCACCTTGGCTATATAACCAAGGGGTCTCTCATTGTAAATCATGCAATCATATCATTATCATATTGATGAGAATACATTTTATTCTTGTCACACATTATTCTCTCTTCTTTGTGCTTTCCATTTGGTCCATAGATCTTGGCAGCCATAGCCAATTCTTACATGGTATCAGAGCATGTTTGATTCTAACACTTTTATAGAGTATTGAACTAAGAAAACACCCCATTTTTCAACATTTGGTATCAAAGTTGAGGTTGGGTAGAGTATTGGGATGCATTTATCTTAAAATATTGGAGGTTTTTGGGCTTAGTGGGAGCTTTTATTATTTTAGTTATTTGTTGATTTTGGAATTAAGTTTTGTTACAATGAATTCTTGGTTAGAAATTGAAAGGATCAATGGTTCTAACTATGAAATGTGGAAATTAAAAATGGAAGATCTTCTTGAAGAAAGAGATCAATGGTTAGCGGTTAATAATGAGACAAAGACACCTACAACTATTTCAGAAGGGGATTGGGCTAAGTTAGATAAGAAGGCAAGAGGAACAATTAGGTTATGTCTTGTCAATGCGGTTCTCTTGAATGTTTCAGATGAAAATAATACATATAAATTATGGAAGAGAATAGGGGATATTAATCAAACTAAAGTCTTGCCAATAAGTTGTATCTGAAAAGGCACTTGTATTCATTAAAAATGAAAGATGGTGAATCTATTGCACAACATTTAAATTCTTTCAATTTAATTCTCAGTCAGTTAGCATCTGTAGATGTAAAGCTAGGAGATGAGGATAAGTGCATTTTGTTACTTTGTTTTTTACCAGATTCTTGGGAAAATCTAATTGTTGCAATTGGTGGTAGTGGTGTAGATCCAAAGATGGACAACATTATTCCTACTCTCCTATTAGAGGAGATGAGGAGGAAGTCTAAGGAGGAAATCCAAGATGGCTTGTTTATAAAAGGTAGGCCTAAGAAAAAGGAACCTAAGGGAAATAAGGAAGGGAAGGGTAAGTTAGAAGGACAAAGTAAGGTAAAGTGTTGGAACCGTGGGAAATCAAGACATGTGAAGAAGGATTGTAAGAACAAGAAAGAAAGTTTTGATTCTTCTATAGAGGATTCCTTGGATGATAGTAATGATGAATTGGCTATTTTAGCTAATAGTGTTTGTGATAATTCTTTGCTTCACGTTTCAGAGTAATCTTCATGGAGAGGATGGTAGTCATGATGCCATGTGTAACTCAATACCACAATTCAGTGGGAGTTGTTGGCAGTGACTTGGATGCATCATTGGTAAGGTTATCTTCATGTAATTGGGGATATGGTTTGTTCTTGGTTTAGAGTGGTTGCTATTATGTCAGGGTTTACTCTTGATTCTAGATTAGATTTTTGGCATATTACATGACTAGGATGTATATATATGCTATGGTGCATGTAATCTCCTAGGAGGAGATGGTTAGATCATGGATGTCATGTTTATGTTCAAGGTTGGAGCTTTGACATTGATCTTGTGTAGTTCTCTTAAGTATTGGGTAGAGTAATCATTTGCTTGATTATTTCATGAAAGTGTTGTGTTGCATTTGGAGTTTGGCATGGATTGGTTGGTTACAGGTCCTCATGGATACTTGGAGAATTAGGTGAGGCTAGAATTCTCTTTTGGTAAGAGATATTTTTTGGAATGGTTACTTGTAATAAAAAAAAAATCAATAGAAAAGACCAAGGAGCCTACACCTTAGTTGAACGTGAGTTCAACACACTCGGCAGTTTAGCATACCTCCAAAGAGGCGGTTTGGATACAAAGACTTGGGAAAGATATTGGTTTGGTTAATAATGGAAAGGTATTAATTGAGAAAGTTAACACTTTAATTAATGTTACAGATTATCTTATGAAACCATACAGATAAGTTCTCTTGGTTTTAATCATTTTCTTGGAAGCTTCATGATTATGCAGGTTGCATTTGAAGTTAGCATGGATTGATTAGTTGGTGCAAGAAGGCCATTGGCCTTGAGTATTGTACTTGTTTTATTATTCCTTGTTTAGAATAATTGCAATGTATAATTTCAAGTGGGAGAATATTGGAAATAGGATGCCATTTTATAATTGAAATCCTAAACATTATTTATTTCACCATATATCCTAAGTTCGTAGAATGTGTTCAACAACACTAGGATTAGGAAGAGATTAATATTTGATGAAATAATCATGTCAATTGACATTTGTAATTAATTATAAATGTTAAAAGCATGTGTGGACGCCTTGGAATTAGCTCCTATAAAATAGGAGCACATGGGCTCACATATGGTAGGTGACAACTCACCTTGAGTTTAGTTAACTAGTTGGTAAATTGAGTAGACTTCATAAATGCATCCTAGGTTCCTAAAAAATAGGGATTTTGATTTATGCATGTTGAGGTCCTATAAAATAGGGGGTGATGTGTACGAGGTTTAGTTCGATGAAGTTCAATTCAGTTCAGTTCAGTTCAATTCAATTCAATTATGGTTCAGTTATCTTCAATTAGTTTTAGTTGAATGCTAGTTGACTTCAGTTAACTTGGAATGCATGGCTAATAACTTGAGTTGCATGACAGATAATAGGTACTACCTTTAGTTAATAAGGGATGACCATTCTTGCATGAATGGTGTTGAGAAATGTTTCAGTTAACAAGAAATATCTTGGACCCACTTTGGGCGCGCAAGTTGGCTTCTTGGAATTAGCTCCTTTGCATGTTGATATATTTATGAAGGCTTAGTTAAGTGGGGCCCTCTTTTGGGTGCCAAATTTGAGGATGAAGCCTTAATATATTTATAAAATAAAGGTTGAGTTATGACTTCAATTTGGGATGCCCAAATGGATGAAGGAGATGATTTGACATTGTTCTTCACAACACAACTCTACTTGCAAGAGATAGGCGTACCTTTTAGGGTTAGGGATTGAGCATTGTTATTGTAACTCATTTGGAGTTTACAATGTTGATTAAAGCCTATTTATCTCAAGCAAGTTGAAGAGAGTGATTATCAATTTTATTGTAGGTTGTGAAGAAGTTTTGGTGAAGGCAAAAGAGGCATTCTCAAACAAGAATTGGAGCTATTGTAATCTACTTCAGAGATTGAATAATAGATTAATTCTTGGTGGAGTTTTTTACCCGAAAGGGTTTTCTCCATGTTATATGCTTGTGTAATATTTCTAATATCCTATCAACTTCTGTCTACATTCTACAACAGTAAAATGGATTAATCAAGATACACCCACAAAGAATTTGTAACAAAAAGAAAAGCTTATTTAGATCAGCAATCTTATTCTTTTACAGAGTATTAAACTAAGAAAACACCTCATTTTTCAACATTTGGTATCAGTGTTGAGGTTGGGTAGAGTATTGGGATGCCTTTCTCTTAAAAGATTGGAGCTTTTTTGGCTTAGTGGGAGCTTTTATTATTCTAGTTATTGGCTTAGTGGTGAGAATACTGGATATCCCTTGTCAAGGGTAGCATAAGGACTATTGTTATATGCAAATGTAGGCATGGGGGGATAGTTCAGAGGAGTAATTGGATTTTGGGAGGCGATTGCAAAAAGCTTGCTAGCAATGATAACATAAAGGGGATCTATATTACACTCTTCTTGATCAACAAAACTTCCATTATTGTCATTAACCAAGTTAGGATTCCCCTTGACTACTATTATTGGTTGTGCGGGAGGAGGATAAGGATTCATGACAGATACAGATGAGAAAGATAAGAATAGATGATTAGCAGAAAATAATGGATGATGGAAGAGGATGGATTGGAAGAAGATGGAGGAAGAGATTGTAAGATTTTTTTCGATATCAGAGGATCTTGGGTTTGGGATTTAGGTTAATCTCATATTGGGATTGGATAAAAGCTCAGATTCAGATTAGATTGAAGCTCAGATTAAGATTAGATGAAAGCTCAAATTAGGATGATGGGATCAAAGCCCATATTAGAATTGCATTGGAGCTTAGATTAGGACTATATTAAAGCTCAAATTATGGTCCAAAACAGTCCAGGGGTGACAGGATTGAGAAAAAACTAAAAATTAAAATTTTCAATTTTTTTCGATTTTTTCTATCGTGGTAAATCACGTTTATGGAGGTCTTCGGAGCAGAATTTAGGGTTGAAACTTGCATCGGTTCTTAAAATTGGGTTGCCAAAGGTGCATTATTTTAGGGATTGAATTAGTACTCTTGGAGACCTTTTCAATGGTGTAAATGGTTCTGAATTCTAAGCACCGAGTAGAAAGTTATGACCCCGACAAGTTAAGATAAACAAATTCCTAGTTTTTTTTTTGAAAATTTGATGGTTTGAGGATGAATAAGAAGAGGGGAAATGATTGGATGATAATTTTGGTATGAAGGATTGACTCTCTAAATTTTGTATGGGGAGCAAATTCGCCCGTTCTGGGTCAAGGTCACTTATCTTGCGACAAGGTCGCCTGTCCCGGGGTAGGGTCGCCTGTTCTGGGGAAAAGTCACCTGTTTTGGGGTAGGGTTGCCTGTTCTAGGGCAGGGTCACCTGTTCTTAGGCAAGGTTGCCTATTCTAGGGCAGGGTCACCTGTTTTGGGGCAGGGTCATCTATTTCGAGGCAGGGTCGCCTGTTATGGGGCAGGGTCATTTGTTCTTGGGTAGGGCCGCTTGTTCTAGGGTAGGGTTGCCTAAAAATTTTTTGAATTCAACTAAGTCTGAAAAAATATTCAAGTGACATTGATAAACGAGGTGAACAGATCTCCAAGATGGGTAAATGGATGCACAAAATGGGTGAACGGTCACTCGGAATGGGTGAACGGTCACTCGAAATGGGTGAACAAATGCACGAAATGAGCAAACAAATGCTCAAAATGGGGGAACGATGCTCAAAATAGGTGAATGGATACATGGAATGGGTGAAAGAATGCTTGAAATGGGGAAACGAATACTCAAAATGGGGGAGCGACACTTGGAACGGGACAACAAATACCCGGAATGGGTGAACGGATACTCAAAACGGGAAAATGGGTACCCAAAACAGGGGAATGACACTTAAAATGAGAAAAAAGATGACAAAATGAAGGTAAAATTGATTATTTGGAGGAAAAATTCACCCCTTTGAGGGAAAGGTCACCCTTTTGAGGGCAGGTGATAGGGTAGGGTTGGATGGAACACTCACTGTTCCATGCTATGGGTCTTACCTTGGCAATCCCCTATGGTGTCACTCGCCACCACCTAACCTATAGGCCCTAATGATTACTAGGCACCCCTGGTTCTCCTGGCCAACCCTACTATCATCTCCATTTTCCTAACCAAGCCAATCTTGGTGCTCTCTCTGTCATTCACTCCTTAGCCCTTAATCTTCCTAAAGACTAGCTCCTTCTCCATCCTTCACTAATTCGATGCAGGGGTGTGTGATGTCTCCCATGGCCTCAAGACCATTCTACTAGGATTCTTGATCATCCACTAATCTCCAATTCTCCATCGCTCTCACCAAACCCTCTTCTAGGGTTAGAAAGGCTACTAGCCCTTGAGCCCCCAATTAGGTCTCCTAACTCGAGAAAAATGGGAATCACTCCAAAAACCTCCAAATGACCTGGGATATTTTCTTGGGGTTTGTGTTTCCTATACCCACACTTTGATGATTTTTGGGGTTTAGTACCTGTATTGTCCATACACTGCTATGTCCATGAACTTAGCCACTTTAGGCTTGTTTTGAGCCAATTTCTGACTTGCTTCGAGGACAATCAGTTGGTTCTTGCTCCATACGGTCTGTCAAGAATCCACCCTTCTTGCCAAGCCTCTGCAAGGCCTCCTGCATCCACTACACTCCTTGGTTTGCTAGGGAATTGACACCCCTACAACTTAAGTGATTGTTTTGCACTGTCTTTCCTAGTCGGGCATTGCCAAGCTCACCTAGGAAGAGACTTTCCTCGTGATCACTCGACCCCTAAAGACTCCTAGACCTAATCTATGTATAGGCATGGAGATTAGCCTCAATCCCCATAGACTATACACTAGGTATAGTGGAAGATAGAGGTCTAAGTCTCCATGGTTGACAGTTTACCAGACTGATCAACAATGGAAGGAAACAAAACTATCTAAGAACAAGCTAGGAAACAATAATTTTAACTTGCCACTGTACCACACAGAGCTTAGAAAGAAACTACATTACATTCTATACTAAACACCACATCTGATCAAACCAACAACTCACTAATGCAAAGCAAAACAAAAATATTACTCCATAACACTGTCTTTTCTTGCTTTCATGAAACTTGTACAATGCTAAAACATTCAACCTTGCTCTCAGCTCGAAATCCACCATAAATAGGTGTCCAAATTCAGTTAAGCTCAGCCTCAACCACTTCTTGGCCGCTCATTCACTAAACCTATGATGGAAAAGTTGCAAAATGGAACATTTTGCAACTTCTTGCCACTTATCCTAGTTGATTTCTTACCCCATAAAACCCTTCCATATCTTCAACTACTGACCACTCCTGATGGCTCCTGATCACTACTTATTCTTAACCTTCTAACATAATTGCAATGGTCAACATGACCTTATACAAATGCATAAAAACAAAAATGTAGTCTAGACTTCCTATTGCCTAGTATTTGCCTAGGTGCTCCTGCACCATTCTCCCCCTCCCTGCCCAAACACTAAGGAGTAGAAGGAGAGATCAATGACATGTCAATGCCAAGCTTCTTGAACTGATCTTCTTGTACCCATGTAGCTTCTGATTCATGCTTATTCTTCCACTTAATAAGGTGCTCCATGTACACCTTGTGTCTTGTAGACTTTTGCACCCTTGACTCCAAGATCCTTTCAGCTTGTTGCTTGTCTTGAGGAGGTAGGGGTATGTTGCTGATGTCCTTGAAGATCTCCTTACTATTCTTATCCACATCATTGACTGATCCTTTGTACTTGATCAAGTCAGCTATATTAAAGACTGGTTAGATTCCTAAGTCGGTAGGTAGCTCAACCTTGTATGCATTTTTACCATACTTGTCCAAATCTTGCATGGTCCTACTCTCTTCATCTGTAGCTTGGTTGATACTCCCTTTTGCAACCTGGATTTTTTGAGGTGAACCATGACATAATATCCCACTGCAAATTGCACATCCTTCCTTGACAAATCTACCTTCTCCTTCAACTTTTGTGTAGCTTCGGTGACTGTCTTCTTCACCTGTTCCTAAATCTCTTTCATGGTCTAACTGAAGTCCTCTGCATCTCCACTTCTATGTTCCATAGCTCCAAGATCTCTGAGCTCACATATGCCTCTTGGGTGCATCCCATACACAACCTCAAAAGGACTCTTCCCTATGGTCCAGTTGACACTATCATTATAGGCATACTCAGCTTGTGAGATGACCATATCCCGTGTTTGTCCATATTCCTTGGCTAGGCACCTAAGAAGATTACCCAACACCCTGTTAACCACCTTTGTTTGACCATCGGTCTGAGGATGGTAAGCTGATCCAAATGACAGGTTGGTACCCAACCTACCCCATAGAGTCTTCCAAAAATGACTCATGAACTTCACATCCCTATCTGAAACAATGCTCAAAGGCAAGCCATGGATCCTCACAATCTCCTTGAAGAAAAGATGAGCTATGTAGCTAGCATCATGAGTGGTTTTGCAAGGAATAAAGTGGCTCATTTTGCTAAATCCGTCCACCACTACATACACACTGTCAAAACCAGTCTTGGTCTTAGGAAGGCCTACCACAAAATCCATGCTTACACACTCCCATGGTCTATTAGGAATGGGTAGGGGTTGATAAAGACCAGCATTACTAGCTCCTCCCTTAGCTTTCATACACACCACACATTGTTCCACATATTTTCCGACATCTCTTGCCAACTTAGGCCAGTAATAAAACCTTTGCACTAATTATAAAGTCTTGTTGATGCCAAAGTGTCCACTAAGACTTCCATTGTGCTTTTCTTGAATGAGATTTTCCCTCATTGACCCTCTTGGAACACATAACTGATTCCCTTTAAACAATAATCCACTTTGCAATGTATACTCAACATATTGACTATGAAAATGATTCTCAAAGTCAGAACATACCTTATAGGCCTCTGAGAAATCTTCATCCTCTCCATAGAGATCTTTAAAGCTTTCAATCCCTATGCTCTTCACTTGTATCTCTTGCACTGTCAACAACCTCCTGCTCAATACATCTGCTACCTTATTCATCTGCCCCTTCTTGTGCTTGATGGTGAAGGTAAAAGCTTGGATGTACTCCATCCATTTCAAATTCCTATTACTCAACTTCTCTTGAGTGTTGATATAGCTGAGTGCCTGATTGTCTGTAAAGACCACAAACTCCTTGGGTAGAAGGTAATGCCTGCACTTCCTAAGTGACTGAACCAAAGCATAAAGTTCTAAGTCATAGGTTGAATATTTCTTCTTTGCGTCATTGAGATTTTCACTAAAGAAGGCTATAGGCCTACCCTCTTGACTTAGCACTCCTCCTACTGCAACTCCACTTGCATCACACTCAACAGTGAACAATTTGTCAAAACTAGGTAATAAGAGAATAGGTTGAGTTGCCACTTCTTGTTTCAGTTTCTCAAATCCTTTCTTAGCTTCTTGTGTCCACTTAAACTTGGTTTTCAGACCACCTTTGATTGTATCAAGGATAGGTGCACAAATACCACTAAAATTCCTTATGAATTTCCTATAGAATTGAGCCAATCCATGGAAACTTCTTACCTCAGTCCCTATGGTTGGTGTAGGCCAATTTAGGATTGCTTCCACCTTGCTTGGATCCATCTTCAATGATCCTTTGGACACTACAAATCCAAAATATACAAGCTATTGCTTAAAGAACTCACACTTCTCTAGATTGATTAACAACTTTTCCTCTTGCAACCTTCTAAGAACCAACTCCACATGTTTCAAATGCTCTTCTGTTGTCTTACTGAATATAAGGATGTCATCAAGGTATACCACCACAAATATCCCTGTGAAGTCCTTGAGCACTTCATTCATGAGCCTCATGAATGTACTAGGGGCATTGGAGAGACCAAATGGCATCACTCTCCATTCATATAACCCCTCATTTGTCTTAAATGTTGTCTTCCACTCATCACCATCCTTAATTCTGATCTGATGGTATCCACTCTTTAGATCCAACTTGGTGTAATATTGAGCTCCTCCAAGACAATCCATTAAGTCTTCAATTCTAGGAATGGAGAACCTATACCTAATTGTGATTCTATTTATTTCTCTAGAATCAGTACATAACCTCCATTTTCCTCCCTTCTTGGTTGCGAAGACTACTGGTACTGCACATGGGTTGATGCTCTTTTGAATCAATTTTTGATCCAACAACTCTTGCACTTGTCTAGCCACTTCCAAATTCTGATCCGGTGTAAGCTTATATGCTGCTTTGTTAGGTAATGAGGCTCCAGGTATGAAGTCAATCTGATGACTTATAGCTCTCTTTGGTGGTAAAGTTGCAGGTGTCCCATCACTCACTATGTCTTTGAATTGATCCAACAACTTTAGGATTGCTTCGGGTATGACTGCCTTTTCAATCTTGTCTTCTTCCTTGGACTACAATAAGATTACATATCCTTCACTCCCTTGGTGTAGGTCATTGAGGAACTCTTTACCACTACTCAACAAGACACTTGGTGTCTTTGACTGTCCCTCTTCTTCTTCTGACAGTGATTGCAATTTAAAAGTCTTCCCATCCTTCTTGAAGGAAATGCTATTTTCTTTTCCATCATACATGGCATCTCTGTCATACTGCCATGGTCTTCCCAATAGTAGATGGCATGCATCCATGGGTAAAACATCACAAACTAACTTGTCTTTGTACCCTCCAATAGAAAACTCCACCGTTACTTGCTCATTCACTAGAACACTTTGCCCTTTGTTAAGCCATGTTACCTTGTAGGGGTTGGTATGGGGTACCTTCTTCAATTTCAATTTCATTACTGCCTCTTCTGAGATAATATTGTCAGTTGAACCTGAATCTACAATGACTTTGCAGACCTTACCGAGTATCTTGCACTTCACCCTAAATAAAGCTCTCTTTTGTTTTGATTCTTCTTTGACCGGTTGTCTTATCAACACTCTTCTAAACATCAGATTCTCTCCCATCTCAGATTCAATGTGACTGACCTCAGGTGACTTAGGACTCATGGTGTCCTCTTGTGCATAAGCCACTCTCTTCTCATTGCTTGATGAAGATGCTTTCTCCGGGCACCTATAAGCTGGATGTCCAACTTGTCCACAATGGTAGCATTTCATGTTTGCAAAGTATGAATTGCTCCTGCCTACTCCTCTTCCTCTATTGGATCCTCCTTGAGAACCTCTACCTCTGTTATACCCTCCTCTACAAGGTGTTTCATTGCCATGATCTGTGGATTTAAACTCTCCTTGGTTTCTTTGCTCATTTCCTCTACCTTGGTAGCCACCTGTCCTCTTTGATCTCTTTGATCTCTACCTTTGCCTCTACCTTTAGAAGCCTGATCTTGCTTCATCTTGCTTCTCTCCTCAATCTTGATAGCTAATTGATAGCATTGATGTACTATTTTAGGATTTAGAAGAGTCATCTCTTCTTGGATGTTCCACTTCAAGCCATTAAGATACCTGGCCACCTTGAGACTTTCATCTTCTGAGACATTGGGCCTCATACAAAGTTTTTGGAACTCCTCAGTGTAAGTGTTCACATCTTGGTCTCTCTACCTCAAGCTTTGTCTCTTCTTGTGTAACTAAATTTCATAATCATCTGGTATGTATGCTTCTTTCACCTTTGCAACCATACCTTTCCAAGTTGAAATAGGCCTCTTACCTTCCTTTTCTCTCTTTGTTTGGATGAATTTCCACCATGTCAAGGCAGATCCTCTCAGTCTTGATTTGGCCACCTTTACCCTCTGTGCTTCAGTGACTCCATCACATTCAAAATGGTTCTCCATGCCTTCTATCCAATCTATGACTAGGTCAGCTTCCAAATTCCCACTAAACAATGGTATGCCTTCAAGTGCCTTCCCACTCAAAGCTTTTAGTGCCTTCAAGAAAGGCTCCTCTTGTAGAACAGGTTCAAGTTCAAGGATCTTGTCTTCCTCTACAACCTCTTCTTTCTTTGGTACCCTATTGTTGTCCTCATCATCCTTGTTTAACACATTACTCAAAGTCGCCTCAAGTTGTGCTAGTCTTTCCCTTAGTCTCCTATTATCTTCTTCTTGGTCTTCAACCTTCTTTTCCAACTCAACACTAGTCACCATGATTGTGGAACCACTGGATTCAAGGTCTGACATGCACTATACTATCCCAAATCTTTAACTTGCTCTGATACCAATCTAATAGGGTAGGGTTGGATGGAACACTCACTCTTCCATGCTCTGGGTCTTACCTTGGCAATCCCCTATGGTGTCACTCACCACCACCTAACCTATAGGCCCTAATGATTACTAGGCACCCCTGGTTCTCTTGGCCAACCCTACTATCATCTCCATTTTCCTAACCAAGCCAATCTTGGTGCTCTCTCTGCCATTCACTCCTTAGCCCTTAATCTTCCTAAAGGCTATCTCCTTCTCCATCCTTCACTAATTCGATGCAGGGGTGTGTGATGTCTCCCATGGCCTCAAGACCATTCCACTAGGATTCTTGATCATCCACCAATCTCCAATTCTCCATTGCTCTCACCAAACCCTCTTCTAGGGTTAGAAAGGCTACTAGCCCTTGAGCCCCCAACTAGGTCTCCTAACCCGAGAAAAATGAGAATCACTCCAAAAACCTCCAAATGACTTGGGATATTTTCTTGGGGTTTGTGTTTCCTATACCCACACTTTGATGATTTCTGGGGTTTGGTACCTGTATTGTCCGTACACTGCTATGTCCATGAACTTAGCCACTTTAGGCTTGTTTTGAACCAATTTTTGACCTGCTTCGAGGACAGTCAGTTGGTTCTTGCTCCATACGGTCTATCAAGACTCTGCCCTTCTTGCCAAGCCTCTGTAAGGCCTCCTGCATCCACTACACTCCTTGGTTTGCTAGGGAATTGACACCCCTACAACTTAAGTGATTGTTTTGCATTGTCTTTCCTAGTCGGGCATTGCCAAGCTCGCCTAGGAAGAGACTTTCCTCATGATCACTCAACCCCTAAAGACTCCTAGACCTAATCTATGTACATGCATGGAGCTTAGCCTCATCCCCATAGACTATACACAAGGTATAGTGGAAGACAGAGGTCTAAGTCTCCATGGTTGACGGTTTACTAGACTGATCAGCAATGGAAGGAAACAAAACTATCTAAGAACAAGCTAGGAAACGATGAATTCAACTTGCCACTGTACCACACAGAGCTTGGAAAGAAACTACATTACATTCTATACTAAACACCATGTCTGATCAAACCAACAACTCACTAATGCAAAGCAAAACAGAAATATTACTCCATAACACTGTCTTTTCTTGCTTTCATGAAACTTGTACAATGCCAAAACGTTCAACCTTTCTCTCAGCTCGAAATCCACCATAAATAGGTGTCCAAATTTAGTTAAGCTCGGCCTCAACCACTTCTTGGCTGCTCATTCACTAAACCTATGATGGAAAATTTGCAAAATGGAACATTTTGCAACTTCTTGCCACTTATCCTAGTTGATTTCTTAGCCCATGAAACCCTTCCATATCTTCAACAACTGACCACTCCTGATGGCTCCTGATCACTACTTATTCTTAACCTTCTAACACAATTGCAATGGTCAACATGACCTTATACAAATGCATAAAACCAAAAATGTAGTCTAGACTTCCTATTGCCTAGTATTTGCCTAGGTTCTCCTGCACCAGCGGGGTCACCCTTTGAGGGTAGGGTCGCCTATTCTAGAAAAATTGATCAAATTTGACTCGGACAAGGTGGAAAATAGCTGAGACAGAAGGGCAGGGTCGCCCCTTTGAGGGAAGGGTCACCTCTGTGTGTTGATCTAGACTTGACTTAGATAAAAATAGCTATGACAAAGGAAAAAAATAGTAAGCAATGGCCAAGATTGATTGATAAGCATTAATTTTGCACAAATAAGACAATTCAAGCAACATAATCCTAAGATTAGTGTGAAGGTATGGTCAACACGTTCCTCTATCTAGATTGAACAAGATAACTAAGGGAGTCCCTGATATACGCACTGTATGTGGGGTACAACCGTGAACACCAGTCGGTCACAAGAGTGAGTCGGGAACTTCCAGCGAGATACTAAAAGCTCAGACCAACTCTTCACATCTTGTCTAGGTATCACCCTAACTTTGATGCTCCACCAGACATGACATGACTGGATTGAGGTACAACTTTCACTCTCCCTCCTTATATACCTCGTCGGTAACACGTGGTTGGGATCGTCCCTTGGGTGATGAAATCCCCAAGCAGGTCCCGCTATGAAAAAGAAAAGGGTACAAAAAATGACTAAGTGGACTATGATTTCTCTTCACCCAGGATCGCCAAATGGCACAACGGGATTGGATATGTCAATAGTCCACCTTTCAAACACACAAGCAAGTTCTTTGACCCCTCCTAGTTAAATATATGTGCCTAGTTAAGTTGAAAACAATAAGCAAAACTCTAAGAAAAGTAATTTTTCTCCCTCTGAAGCAAATACGTTAGTAGTGCTTTTGATCTTCAACAATCGTTAAAAAACTGCACAAATATTAGCAAAAACAACACACTCACAAACAAGACACATTAGATGGTCAGTATTAAAGAAAACAACAACAATAGAACTCTGGAAATGAAATTTTAACTCTCTATTTTACCTCAGTTACCTCTGTTTAGGGTAGGGCGGCCTTTGTATTTTGGGCGAAGTCAGCTTTGCGGGCGCAATTGGCTCTTTGGGTGGGGTCGCTCCTTTATGGGCTGAGTTGTCTCTTTGGGCGGGGTCGGCCCTTTGTAGGCAGAGTCGGCTCTTTGGGCGAGGTCGCCCCTTTGTGGGAGGAGTCAACTCTATGGGAGGGGTCGCCCCTTTATGGACAGAGTCGGCTCTATTAGGGCAGGGGTCACCCCTTTGTGGGCAGAGTCACCCCTTTGTGGGTGGGGTTGCCTCTGTGTTATGGGCAAGGCCACCTCTATGTACTTGAACCTACAAAATATCAAACAACAAAGAATGTGAAAAGTACAGACCCATTTGTGGGTCCCACTGGGTGTGCCAGAAATGTGTGCAAATATTTTTCTATTCTAAGAATGAAAAACTAAATGAAATACAAAAGAGAAAACACAAACAAACACTCAAGATTAGCCTAAATTGAATCCAAACAAAACAATAAAAAAAAGGAAATCTTATACCATGCTTGGATTGATGAGTTGGTTGGCCCTTTGATGATGCTTGATTGTATGCTACTTTGATGGCAAGTGAATTCAATAATGGATGCAAAATGAAGAGGAAATTATAAGGATTGCAATAATGGAAATGGGTGTTTGGATAAAGATGGTAGGTGGATGTAGTAAAAGCTCCGATGGCTACAATAATGGAGGATGAGTGAATGTGAATGCTAAGTGCTTGAATGTTTAGTTGAATGCTTGAATGCAAAAATGATCTAACTCCGATCTAATTTTCTCAATTTGAGACCAAGTCTTCCAATTTAAAGAAGAATGGATGGCTAGGATTTAGCCAACATGGACAAGATGGAAGGTTGTCGTGAATTGAAAACTTACAAGTCCTCACATCTTGCCATGTGAAATGTGAGGTGGAAGTACTTGCAAGTACCTTGGGATTAGGAGAAGATTTCTTCAAAAAGGAAGTATTTGTCCCCATATGAGGCTAATGGTAACAAGTGAGGAATTTTAGAAAGTCCTCTTTTGTCACCATGGGGATGGGAGAAGTTGTTGGAGAAATAAATGTGAATTTTAAATTCACATGGGAAAAGGACCTGGAATTAAAAATTCTATTTAAGGTTGTTGGGAGAATAAAATGCAATTAAAAAATTTCATTGGGATGTGGGAAGAGTTGACTAAAGGGGGATTATTATACTAGTGATGAAGGATTAGAAGAGGATTAGGTGGTTAATGATGATTAGGAGCCAGCTTGCAAAAGTTGGAGGATGTGACACATCCTAATCATGGATTATGAGATGAATTAGGATTAAGTGTAGATGGGACATAAAGGGAATTAAATAAGTGGGTTATTTATTTAATTCTTTGGAAGAAAGAGATAAAGGAGGTAAGGTATTTAATTATTTAACTAAATACCTTAGGGATTTGGAAGACTTTAGAGGTATTAGTTAAATAATAGTAACATTATTTAACTAATGTGGATAAAACGATATTTAGATGAAAAGGGTAAATTTGGCCAAATATAAGTGGTCAAATTTAGATGTCTATGCATCCATTTCACATATAAGCATTTCATCACATAACAATAAATTAAATAAACATCCATTCATAATTCATTTATAATAAAGTGCAAGAACATGTATTCCAATCAAAATTCCAATTATATTCACACATGCAATAATTTACCCTAGCACAATGATAGTAATTAGGTAAATACATAGTGAGGTGTGACATAGTTCTCCCCTTGTGAATCATCATCCCTGATATTTTTATGTAGCAACATAAGCTAAACAAACAACAACATTGTTTTCAAGTATTTTAAAAAATAAGTAAAACATGTGGAAACTTTTGTTGTATCTCAGCATAGTCTTCCCAAGTGGCAGATTATTTCGCATACTGGTCCCATTAGACTTTGCACTATAGAACTTCTTTGTTACGTAAGTTAAGCTTATGTGTTTCTAGCACCCTAATGGGCTCGATTGTTATCACTCTAAGGTCCTGTACTTGTAAAGCATTCCAATCAATTACATGATTATCACCTAGTTTATACTTCTTCAAGTAAAACACATGAAATATGTTATGCATCCTAGCAAGAGTTGGTGGCAATGCAATTTATTTAGCTACATGATTCACTTCCTTGAGAATCTCAAAAGGTCCTACATAGCATGGATCTAATTTG
This sequence comes from Sequoiadendron giganteum, assembly GCA_007115665.2. Taxonomy (NCBI): domain Eukaryota; kingdom Viridiplantae; phylum Streptophyta; class Pinopsida; order Cupressales; family Cupressaceae; genus Sequoiadendron; species Sequoiadendron giganteum. The sequence continues at coordinate 27,433,166 of CM021102.1, forward strand.
GAAGACTTCCCAAATTTTATGGAACTCTTATGAGGTTTTACTCTCAACAACACCTTGTCACCTACTACAAAATTTTGAGGCACTCTGATGGGGAGTGCTATCTCTCAAGAGCAAATTTTCTCTTTCTAAGACCTACTCTTTGGTCTTACTAGGGTATTCTTCTCTACCCTACTCAAAGGTCACTCCTAAGACCCCTATCTCCTTATAGAACTCTCCACCAACTTCAAACACTCACCTTTGCTCTCACACCCCTACTAAGCACCTTTGGGCTCAACTTTGCCACAACGTTCCCCAAGTCATTCTTGGGACTAGGAATAGGTCTTCCAACTATTCCTTGGTTGATCTTACTTCACTCTGATCCATCTTGTTGGATTTCTTCTTCATTTGTCCATCGAATTCATGTAAACCTTGTTTTAGGCCTTATAGCCTTTTTGGTCAATTAGGCCTCCTAAAACCAGTGCTCTTGGAATAACCCCAAGAATTCCTTAACAAACCCCCAAACTCTTTATGTATTCTCTCTTTAGACCTCCTAGGCTCCAAAATTTCCTAGGTTTTAGACCTTCTTGGTGTCTGCACATAGGTCTGTCAAACCCCTATTTTCAAGGGTTTCTAGGGCATGTGACACATTCTGGTTTCTTTAATTTAATTGAGTGCTTTAATGGCCTCCTCTGCACTTCTCCTTGCATACACATGTCCAAGTCACATACCCCTAGACCTCTACACCATTTATTAGCACAAACCAATCTGTTAAGCAAGCCCTCTTGCTTCTGTTTTGTTCAAGCACCTAGCCAGAATGCCCCTGCACTCGCCTAGAGCTTGATGGAATTACTAGCTCTCCTGCAAACAAAGACTCCGCATACCATATTTACACTATATACAAGGTCCCCTACTTGATTCCAAGAGGCCATGGAAGTTCAGCCATGGGAATTCAAGTGGGGTGCATCTTTTACAAAACTGGCCCTGAACCTGGCAATGAAACAGATGAACACAAAGAATCTACAAACTGTTAACCAGTCGTGCAAAAAAACTAAACCAATGCCACACAAAATAGTTACACGTCACAAATTAAAGATTCAATGCATTAGTTCAGTCCTTTCAATCCATTAATTGATTGGATCAAGGCCCTGTTTCAACCACACAGTCAAAAAAACTTGTTCTTTTCAAGACACAATCAGTACAATAGTACTTCCAACTCTTTTCCCTTGTCAAGTTAGGGTTTTTATGACCTTATATACCCTATCTCCATATGTTGGGACCCTTAGGTCGGGCTTAGAACAACATAAATGCTTCCTAGTGTTTAGGAGATGTTGTCATGACAACTTAGTAGGATATCTTAAGCATACACAAAACCCAAGAATCTACACAAACTTGCCACCACACACACCAAATCAACCTTGGGACTTTATAAAATAGTCCTTATTACCTTGGTGGTTGGCTATAACCACCTACAAGCAAAATTTGCTAAGAGCTTTCAAAAGACCTTAAGGTGCTCCTGCACCATTCTCCCTCCTACAACAAGGAAGTTAAGGAACCTGTGGTGTTAAGAACTCCTCACTGATACCATGCTTCTTGAAGTCACTCTCTACTATCCAGGTAGCCTCTGACTCTAGTTGGTGTCTCCATTTCACTAGATGCTCCATGTATGTCTTGTTCCTAATCTTCTTCTTCACCCTTGAATCCAAAATCTTGTCAACCTGTGGTATGATCTGATCCATTACCTTGAGTTCTTCCACATCCTTACTCACCTCAGTACTGTACTGCTCATCATTCATCTTTGGTCCTTTATATTTCACCAAGTCTTTCACATTGAAGATAGGAGAAATGGACAACTCCTTGGGTAGTTCCACCTTGTAGGAATTTTGACCATATTTATCCAACACTTTGCATGGCCCTATCCTTTTCATCTGTAGCTTACCTGGGATGCCCTTCTGTAGTCTAGCCTTGTTCAAGTATACCATTACCAAATCACCTGTCTCAAATTGTAGATCTCTCCTCCCTTCATCTCTTTTAGCTTTCAACTTCTGATTAACCTCCATTAGTGTCTTCTTTACTTGCTCATGAACCTCTCTCATTGATTGAGCAAAATCATCAGCATGACCACTGATTCCTTCATAACCCTTTAGGTCTCTTAGCTCAAGTACACCTCTTGGATGTAACCCATATACAATTTCAAATGGACTCTTACCAGTAGTCTTGTTTTTGCTATCATTATAGGCAAATTATGCATGTGGAATAACTTGTTCCCATCCTTGTCCATACTCTTTAGTCAGACACCTCAACAAGTTACCAAGTACCCTATTTATCACCTCTGTCTGTCCATCCGTTTGAGGATGATATGCAGAACTATGAGACAAGTTGGTTCCTAGCCTCCTCCAAAGAGTCTTCCAGAAGTGTCCCATGAACTTCACATCTCTGTCTGCAACTATGCTCATTGGCAACCCATGTATCCTTACTATCTCCTTGAAGAATAGATGGGCAATGTGGCTAGCATCATGTGTTGTTTTGCATGGGATGAAATGACTCATCTTACTGAATCTGTCTACTACCACAAACACACTGTCCAAACCAGTTGGTGTCCTAGGTAGGCCTACTATGAAATCCATACTTATGCACTCCCATGGTCTATTTGGGATGGGAAATGGTTGGTAAACACCTGTATTTGTTGATGTCCCCTTTGCCTTCTGACACACTCCACATTGCTCAACATACCTTCTTACATCTCTCTACATTTTAGGCCACCAATAGAACCTCTCCACTAAGTCTAGGGTCTTGTTTAACCCAAAGTGTCCACTCAAACTGCCATTGTGCTTTTCTTGGATGAGGTTCTCCCTCATGGAACCTCTTGGAACACATAGTTGTTTCCCTCTAAACAATAGACCATTCTGTAAAGTGTAGTCTTCATACTCACTATGAAAGTGATTTTCAAAACCAGTACACACCTTATAGATCTATGAGAAATCTGAATCTCCCTCATAAAGATCCTTGAACCCCTCAACCCCTATACTTTGCACCTGTATCTCCTGAATGGTATGTAACCTTCTGCTAAGGGCATCTACAACTTTTTTACTGACCCCTTTCTTGTGCTTGATAGTAAAAGTGTATGATTGCAGAAACTCCATCCACTTTATATGCCTCAAATTGACCTTCTCTTATGTGATTATGTAGCTTAAGGCCTAGTTATTAGTGTATACCACAAATTCTTTAGGCAACAAATAGTGCCTCCACTTCTTAAGGGCTTGTACTAAAGCATATAGCTCTAAGTCATAGGATCAATATCTAGATTTTGCTTCATTTAGCCTCTCACTAAAGAATGCCATTGGCCTGCCTTCTTGGCTTAGGACTGTACCCACCACTATGTTGCTTGCATCACATTCCACTACGAATAGTTTGTCAAAACTCGATAAAACCAGTATTGGTTGGGTAGCTACTTCCTTTTTTGATCTCTCAAACCCCTCATTGGCTTCTTTGGTCCACACAAACTTTGTCTTAAGTCCTCCTTTGATGGTGTCAAGGACAAGTGCACAAATTTCACTAAATCTTCTAATAAACTTCCTATAGAATTGGGCTAACTAATGGAAAATTCTGACTTCAGTCCCTATCTTGGGAATAGGCCAACTGAGAATGGCTTCAACCTTGCTCTTATCCATCTTCAAGCCCCCTCGAGATACTACAAATCCTAGGTAAACTAGCTCTTGTTTCATAAACTCACTCTTCTCAAGATTTATGGTGAGCTTCTCCTCTTGAAGTTTCTTCAACACAAGTTCCAAGTGCTTCATATGTTCCTCTTTTGTTTTACTAAAGATGAGGATATCATCTAAGTAGACTACCACAAAGACTCCTATATAGTCCTTCAAGACCTCATTCATCACCCTCATAAAAGTGCTAGGTGCATTTGTAAGCCCAAATGGCATTACCAACCACTCATATAACCCCTCTGTGGTCTTAAAAGTTGACTTCCATTCATCTCCCTCTTTCATCCTAATCTGATAGTAGCCACTTTTTAAATCAATCTTGGAGTGATACTTAGCACCCCCTAAACAATCCATTAAATCTTCTATTATAGGAATAGGAGACCTATATCTAATAGTTATCCTATTTATTGCCCTAGAATAAGTACACATTCTCCACTTATCTCCCTTCTTAGGAGCCAACACCATTGGGACAACACATGGGCTTATGCTTTTTCTGATCAACCCTTGGTCCAAGAGCTCTTGAACTTGCCTTGCTATCTCTTTGTTCTGCTCCGGTGTCATCTTGTATGCAGCCTTGTTAGGCAATGTTGCTCCTGGCACAAAGTCTATTTGATGACTGATTGCCCTCTTAGGTGGTAGTGTGGTTGGTGTACCTTCACAAATAATGTCCTTGAACTGGTCTAATGGTTGATTCACGTCTGCTGACATAGGTAATTGACTAGGTGACTCCTCCTCCTTTGGCTTCAACATGATAGCATAGCCAACTCCTTCTTCCTCCTTCATGTCTTTTTGAAGAATTTCTTCCCACTCATCAAAAGTGTATGGGATTCTGCCTTCTCCACTATGCCTTCTTCTATTAAAGACCGAATCTTGTAAGTTACTCCATTGTTTTTGAATGAGTACTTGTTCTCCTTGCCATGGTGTACTGCCTCCCTGTCATATTGCTATGGTCTTCCAAGCAATAGATGGCATGCATCCATTGGTAACACATCACATAGTATCTTATCTTGATACTTCCCTATGGTAAACTCAACCCATACTTGTTCATTGACCAATATATTTTGCACCTTATTCAACCAAGTAACTTTATAGGGACACACATGAGGTATCTTAGTGAGGTTCAACTTCTGTACTGCCTCCTCTAAGATGACATTATTAGTGGATCCTGAATCAATGATGACCTTGCATACCTTGCCTAGTATTTTGTACTTGACTCTAAAAAGAGCCCTCCTTTGTTTGTGTTCATCCTCTATAGGTGCTTTGATCAATATCCTTCTCAACATGAGATTCTCTCCTTTTTCTGAATCTAAACTCACCTCTGAGTGTTTAGAACAGTCCTCATCTTGGACATAAGCAATATTTTTCTCACCTTGTGAAGATGTTGGCTTATCAGAACACCTATATGCAGGGTGACCCAATTGCCCACAATTATAACACTTCATGGAAGCAAAGTGAGATTTTCTCCCAAATCCTCTTGATCTACCTCTTCCACCATTTTGAGAACTTCTACCTCTGTATCCCCCTCTACTATTTGTCTCATGGGTTTGTTCGTCAACCTTAGAATCTCCTTGGCCTCTGTTCTCATTGCTCCTTCCACCAAAACCTCCTCTATGTCCACCTCTAGGGTCTCTGCCTTTTCCTCTACCCCTAGTACTTGAATCTTGTTTCTTTTTCAGTTTTTCTTCCACTTTAATAGCCATCTGATAACAACTATGGAGGGTAGTAAGTGTAAAGAGACTCGACTCTTCTTGTATATTCCATCTAAGGCCGTTTAGATACCTGGCAACCTTAATGTTTTCACTTTCTTGCACTCTAGACCTCAAGCTTAGCTTTTGGAACTCTTCTGTGTAGGAAGCTACATCTAGTTCTCTCTGTCTGAGATTCTGCCTCTTCTTATGCAATTGGATGTCATAATCCTTAGGTAGATAGTTTTCCTTTACTTTAGCCACCATATTTTTCCAATTTCCTATTGGCTTCTTGCCTTCCTTCTCTCTTTCTTCTTGCAAAAACTTCCACCAAGTTAATGCCTGTCCTCTTAGCCTTGATTTGGCTATCTTCACCTGTTGTGCCTTTGTAACCCCATCACATTCAAAGTGATTTTCCATTCCCTCAATCCATTCCATAACTAATTATGCATCCATTCTTCCTGCGAAAACAAGGATTCCTTCTAGTGTCGTGCCACTTAGTGCCTTTAATGCTTTGAGGAAGGGTTCCTCTGCTATTGGAGGGTCAGGTTTTGGTTCTATTTCTTCCTCAACTTGGTTCTTACCCTTGTCTTTAACCCCTACTAGTTGCACTTTCATCTCCTCCACAATTTCTTCAAGACGTTTTTTCTTTTCTTGTTGCTCTGTTAAATCTCTAGCCAATTCTGCATTGGTCACCATGGTGCTGTCTCCTATGGATTCACGTCCCTCTGACATACATTTCTCAATTCCCAAGCCTTTTAACTTGGCTCTAATACCAATTTGATGGGGAGTACTATGTCTCAAGAGCACATTTTCTCTTTCTAAGACCTACTCTTTGGTCTTACTAGGGTATTCTTCTCTACCCTACTCAAAGGTCACTCCTAAGACCCCTATGTCCTTATAGAACTCTCCACCAACTTCAAACACTCACCTTTGGGCTCAACTTTGCCACAACGTTCCCCAAGCCATTCTTGGGACTAGGAATAGGTCTTCCAACTATTCCTTGGTTGATCTTACTTCACTCTGATCCATCTTGTTGGATTCCTTCTTCATTTGTCCATCGAATTCATGTAAACCTTGTTTTAGGCCTTGTAGCCTTTTTGGTCAATTAGGCCTCCTAAAACCAGTGCTCTTGGAATAACCCCAAGACTTCCTTAACAAACCCCCAAACTCTTTATGGATTCTCTCTTTAGACCTCCTAGGCTCCAAGATTTCCTAGGTTTTAGACCTTCTTGGTGTCCGTACATAGGTCTATCACCAAACCCCTATTTTCAAGGGTTTTTAGGGCATGTGACACATTCTGGTTTCTTTAATTTAATTGAGTGCTTTAATGGCCTCCGCTGCACTTCTCCTTGCATACACATGTCCAAGTCACATACCCCTACACCTCTACACCATTTATTGGCACAAACCAATTTGTTAAGCAAGCCCTCTTGCTTCTGTTATGTTCAAGCACCTAGCCAGAATGCCCCTGCACTCGCCTAGAGCTTGATGGAATTACTAGCTCTCCTACAAAAAAAGACTCCACATACCATATTTACACTATATACAAGGTCCCCTACTTGATTCCAAGAGGCCATGGAAGTTCAGCCACAGGAATTCAAGTGGGGTGCATCTTTTACAAAATTGGCCCTAAACCGGGCAATAAAACAGATGAACACAAAGAATTTACAAATTGTTAACCAGTCATGCCAAACAGCTAAACCAATGCCACACAAAGTAGTTACATGTCACAAATTAAAGATTCAATGCATTAGTTAATTGACTGGATCAAGGCCCTGTTTCAACCACACAGTCAAAAAAACTTGTTCTTTTCAAGACACAATCTGTACAATAGTACTTCCAACTCTTTTCCCCTGTCAGGTTAGGGTTTGTCTGACCTTATATATCCTATCCACACATGTTGGGACCCTTAGGTCAGGCTTAGAACAACATAAATGCTTCCTAGTGTTTAGAAGATGTTGTCATGACAACTTAGCAGGATATCCTAAGCATACACAAAACCCAAGACTCTACACAAACTTGCCACCACACACACCAAATCAACCTCGGGACTTTATAAAATAGTCCTTATTACCTTGGTGGTTGGATAGAACCACTTGCAAGCCAAAATTTTCTAAGACCTTTCAAAAGACCTTAAGGTGCTCTTGCACCACACTCGCTTTGCATCAACATAGCTTTTATGTCTATCATTAGTTTCAACTAACCTTTTCTTAACAATCCTCACTTGTTCTTCCATTTGATCCAACATCTTTGGACCAAGACTCACCTCATCCTCAAGTTTATCCCAACTTATTGGAGTTCGACACTTTCAACCATATAATTCTTCGAAATGAGCCATCTTTATTGTGGAATAGTAGGAGTTGTTATAAGAAAATTACACTAAAAGCAAGTAATCTTCCCACTTGTATTGATGATCCATGCAATACATTCTTAGTAGGTCTTCTTGTACTTGATTCACCCTTTTTGTTTGTCCATCTATTTCTGGATGATATGCTGAGCTTATATTCAATTGAGTTTCAAGTGCAAAAAATAAGGTTTGCCATAAACTTGAAGTGACTCGTGCATCCCTATCTGAGATTATCTTCTCAAGAATTCCATGTAGCCTAAACAGTTCTTGCACAATTTTTTGATCTATGATAAGAGCTCTATCAATTAGATTCTCGGGTATGAAATGTGCTACCTTATTAAGCTTATCCACAACCACAAGAATGACATTGTGCTTATTCCTTGACATAGGCAATCCTTTCACAAATTCCATACTTATGACTTGTAACATGCCAAACGATCACTTGAAGTAAATTTCCTAAGATTTTACTGTGCGAGTAAAATAAAATATGTAATAAGCCATTGCAATAAGAAAAATTCCTTTCTTTATTGAAAATATATGAGCAAAGATGATATACAACTCACAATAAGGATTTCTATTCCATTACAATAATTAAAAAAGTACAATATTCTGAAAAAGTATAAAACTACATACATAGCTCCTTTGAGCTTCATAGCATAAGATATAGATGGTCCAGGAATCCGCCTTTCAAAACCTTGGTCTTCAGTTGCCTGCTAAAGAGGAGAAGCATCACTCGTGTACTTTTTCTCCAACCACAGACTCATATGCGGTCCCCCGCACATCTATCAATGATATATGGCCCTACCCTTCAACGAAGGTATTGGTTGGGTAACCTTGTATGAAATACTACTCTGAGCTTAGTGTTGTGCCCTATATGACTAGTATTTATAACCTACACTAGGTAGCCCTCATGTATTTAAATGGACATGATGAACTGACAATAGAGTCTCGCGCATTCACACTACTTATAGTGGAGCCTCAACAATCACTCTACTTTAGCCAAAGTGTTCTCACTCAGTATAATCGAGCGATGGTCTACCATTCACCTACATTATGGAAAGCTCATTTTGACTTAAGGCCATTATATTTGTGCTTAGGCAATCCCTCTCCATGGGCAAGCTACTCCCCAGGATAACCTATCTCTTTAATATAACCTAAGGTAACACAACTCATTAGGCATTGTACTAGTTCCCTCCCTTCACATGATGACAATCCTAGAGGTAACCTACTAGCCCTCTAGCATAAGTAAATATCTAGCTATGAGTGTTCCTTAAGCTACCCATGTTTAATCATATCTAGTATAATAACAATACCTATGACAAACAATCTCTTTTACCCATTTCTACTCATGTCTAGTATAATAATAATACTTATGACAAACAATCTCTCCTATCATGGAGTACTTACAAACAATGCATAAACAAAGTAAATATTTTCCACTTTTCTTTCAAAGTAAACAATACTTTCCTTTATATGCAAGTAACAACGAAGACTAGTTTAAACAATCAAGACATAGCTCATTCAGAAAAATAGAATAAACAAAGGTAGAATATCCTCATGCCTGTGGTAAGATTTCCAATTGACAAGCTGCAAAAACAAAAAATATCTTGATATTGGTCCTACAATAAAGTCTCACAACCCTTAACTCTCAAGTTGGCAAATGCTTCTTCTCAAAAGATATTAAAACTCTATCAATATTCAAGGCTCTCCCTCACTGTACTTGGCAAAATATTGTAGGAAAAATGTAGAACTAGCTCAAGGAATAAAGCATAGAAGAATGCACAAACTTGTATAAGGAATGCATCCAAACAAATGAGCTTTATCATCTATTTATATAGCAACTTAGAGATAACACAACCTGTAGGTTAGGCATGAACTTTGACAAAAATTGCATGCACAACAACACTTCAATATCAGCTAAAAGGTGGTGAATAAGCACTTACTCAGCTCAACAACTACAGATCGACTCTCTTATTTTGACAATAGCTGGAGACTAATTCAATCTCCACATGATAGAATTCATTTTGCACATCAAAACAAACATCTATAGGTATTGTGATTCAAAGGTGGCATCAAAGATTCATTATTCATTCTCAGAGATGGCACAAATTCCTTCACAATAGAAATAGTCAATAACAAGTAAATGAAACTAATTTTATATCAACTCAATTGAAGCATGAGTCGATTCCCATAATAAATTGATTTGACAAAGTCAATGACTATTTTACTCGCCTTACAAGTGTTGGTCAATGCTAGTAAAATATGGCACAACAATTTACTTAAACCACGACTTCCTCAAAAGGAGGCATCGACTTATTCTATCATTACTCATTGAATTAATGATGGCTTAATTTTTGACCTGTAAACGGGTTATGTTGGGTGAATCCAACTTCTAAAGTTGGTGTAGTGGTAAGGTGGAAACAACCGGAGGATGGATGGACAAAGATAAATTTTGACAGTGCATTGAAAGGAAATCCAGTGCCATTGGGGATTGGGTGTGAAAATAGGGATAGTAATGGTCGTATCTTGATGATGGAAGCAAAAAGAATTTGGGAAGAGACTAACAACGTGGCAGAAGCAATGGCAATGCTTCAAGTTGTTAAACTTGGGAGGAAGATGGGAATTAGAAATTTGCATTTGGAAGGTCACTCCCTCGTTATTGTGGAGGCCATCATGGTAGGAATAACACAAGAATGACATTGCTAGATGTATATTTATGCCATATAGAAGATGCTAACCTTATTTGAAGGCTTTAAGGTGACGCATACTCAAAGGCAGAGAAATGAGGAGGCAAATGTGCTATCCAAGTGGGCGTTGATGTTCGCAACTGAGGTGGAGGAATGAATAGAGGACTTTAAAATCTCTCCTTTTAAGACTATCATCCTTAATAAGTCAAGTTTGATGGATCTTGAATGACATGCTCCTTGAGGGGTATGGTTTAATGTGTGGGAAGGGGTAACAATGGGAGGTTGGTGGAGGTGTATGAATTGACTCCTTTCATCTGTTATCACTCTGGGGTAGATAGAGATGTAGGATTCATATGGTTGTGTTTCTTTAGTGCGCGCACCAAGATAAAGGGCTGCCAAGTTTAATCATAAAATGAGGGTGGTGTTTCTATAAGGGCATATGTTAAGGATGCAATTCTCAAAGCCCGAGAAGTGAACTATTGAGAGAGCGTCAACATCCAAGGCGGGAGACGAAAGAAGATTTGGATCATAGAGGTATGGCCCCCTTTTTTGGTGTCAACATAGTAGATGGTGTTGGTAGTACTCTATGGTTGTGATGGATGGTGGTGTTTATTTGTAATGGGCTTTGGGTCAATGGAAACTCTGAATGTTATGGTAATGGCCCAATGTTTTTTGAATGGCCATATTTGGTTGTCGAATGTATTTTTTTGTGAGTGTTAGGGGGTAAATCTTTTTGGTTTGACGGGTTGTGTCGATCCATGGACGTGGACGAAGAATGGATAGGAAGTGGGGCAAGGTGCCTTTTTAGAAGATCATAGTGATGGTGGGTGGGGGTTTGAAATGAAGATGTTATGAGACTTGCTTTATAATCTTTAAATTATTATCAATAAAATATATATTACTAATAAAAAAAAAGAATGGCTTAATGTTTGGAGATTAAAACTCTTCTATTATTGACAACATGTGGCTAAAGAATATAGTCATTACTTTCACAAATTTGGCCTTGATTTAGTTTAGTAAATCGGCCTTTAAGTTGTTTGAGATAATCGACTTCAAATCCATATAAATAGCATTTATAAATCAGATGATAATCATTGCTTTAGATAGTCGATCTCATAACAAATATCATTTAAATATATATACATAACATATGCATATATATACTTATATATGCATACATACATACATACATACATACATATATATATATATATTATAGCACACACACACACATATATGTATGTGTTAGTATATATATACATATTTATCATATCTCAATAAAAGTATGTATATATAATCGATATACAAAGGTATGCATCAAGATAGCAATCACATTGTTATATTAATATATCAATTTGGTCTATGTACATGTATACATGTATTGATACATTCACATGGGCATGTCCATTTGCCACCATATGCATATATCGATACATATATACATATGGATATATGTATATACTTTATATATCTTTATATATACACACACACACACACACACACACACACACACACACATTCGATTCATACACAAAATTATACACAATTACTATGGTATTGATAAGAGACTACAAATGATATATCTATATGTATACATACGAATGTCATTGGTTCCATCAAATAGTTCCATGCACATAAGTAACTCGTGCATGAGTGTGCATAGGTACATCTACCTACGTACCCTCATGTATGCATTCCATTACATGTGTAGTCTATCATCATCATGCATGTGTGTACACATACACATACCCTCGTATGTTCCACATGTCAATACAAGCATGATAACAAAGAAAGAACTCATAAGCTCAAATAAATATCATCATCCAATAATGCACTCAATAGTAAACTAAACTCTTACTAATGCAAACATACTAACTAAGGAGGAATTACCAACTTCCACTTAATAACCTAACTCAATTATTTTATTGTGGTGTGTGTAAGCTCAGATAGGTTACGTTATTGGTTACCCGACCAAGACCTTCTCCTGAGTGATACTTCCCCTTTGCCTAGAGGAATTGAACATATACCTAAAATCATTAACACTTGCACATGATAGTTAGTTGTTCACAAAATATGTAGTATACATAATACATCTCCAAGTTAGAATATCAATTCAATATTCATGCCATTCATATAAATGCATTCCTTCATATAAAATTAAATGAGATGACATTCATTCATTAAGCAGTGATAACAGAGTGCACACACAATTTATTCATCTACTGAATTTACATTACATTCACCTTTTACCCTACATAATAATAGTAAATAGTAATTACATAATTGGGGTGTAACATAATCCCCCCTTGTGAATCATCATCCTTGATGATTTTTATGAGGCAACATAAAAAAGAAGAAGCAACCAACATATTGTTCAAGCATTCTCATAAGTTGCATCTAAAATATGAGGAAACTTTTGTTGAATACCAACATAATCCTCCCAAGTGGTTGAGTCCTCTATATACTAATCCCATTGGACTTTGCATTGCAGAACCTTCCTGTTACATAAGTGAAGCTTACGTGTTTTGAGCACTTTGATGGGCTCGAGTGTTACCACTTCAGGGTTCTGTACCTATAAATCAATCCAATCAATCACATGATTATCACTGGGTACATACCTCTTTAGGTAAGACACATGTAAGACCTTTTACATTCTGGAAAGAGCTGGTGGCAATACTATTTGATAGGCTACCGGATGCACTTCCTCTAGAATCTCAAAAGTTACAACATAACACAGGTCTAACCTGGAAGACTTTCCAAATTTGATGGAGCTTTTGTGGGGTTTCACTCAATAAAATTTTGTCACCTATGTCAAAGGGACTCTCTTAGCATCGACATAACTTTTTTGTCGATCGTTAGCTTCAGCCAACCTTTGCTTAACAATCTTAACTTGCTCATCCATTTTAGCCAACATCTCTGACCCAAGACTCACTCTATCCTCAATTCTATCCCAAATTATAGGAGTTTGACACTTTTGACCATACAATGCTTTGAAAGGAGCCATCTTTATCACAAAATGATAAGAATTTTTATAAGCAAATTTGACTAAGGATAAGTAGTCTTCCCACTTGTACTGTTGATCCATGTAATACATTCACAGTAGGTCTTCTAATACTTGATTCACCCTTTTTATTTTTCCATCCATTTTTGGATGATATGCTGAGCCAATATTCAACTGAGTCCCCAATGTAGAAAATAGCCATAACCTAGAAGTGACTCATGCATCCCTATCTGAGATAATCTCCTTTGAAATTCCATGTAGCCTAAACATTTCTTGCACAAACTTCCTTGCTATGACAAGTGCTCCATTAATTAGATTCCCAGGTATAAAGTGTGCGACTTTGGTAAGCTTATCTACTACCATAAGAATGGAATTTTACATATTTCTTGACATAGGAAATCCTTGCACAAAGTCCATACTCAGGACTTTCCACTTCCTCTTTGGTATGTCATGTGGATGTAACAAGCCTACTAGATGATGATGCTTCATTTTCACTGTTTGACATTCCAAACACCTAGCCACAAAATTAGCAACATCTCCTTTCATCCCTTTCCAAAAATATAACAACTTCGCATCCACCATCATTTTGGTCACTCCAGGGTGTCTAGAGTACAGTGCTTTATGTACTTCTTTCCATACCAAATTCCTTAACTCCACTACATCAAAAACATACATCCTACCTTTATATCTAAGTAATTTGTTAGGTTCGAAATGAAAACCCTCATACCTAGAATCTTGTGGAGTTTTAGCGAGTGCTTTCTCGACTTGCAAGTAGTACTCATCCTATTTGCACTTTTGCACTACTCGTCCCTTAAAGTTGGTTTGAATCATTACTATTTAAGCACTATGATGTTTTCAACTCAAGGCATCATCAACCTGATTCTCTTTCCCTTTTATATAATTGACATTGAAATCATAGTCAACTATTGACTCTAACCACATTCTTTGCCTAACATCAGATTAGGTTGAGTAAAAAGGTACTTTAACCCATTATGGTCAGTTTTCAATTCAAAGGCTTTCCCTAACAAGTAGTGCCTCCACATTTGTAAAGTGTCAACTACAGTTGGTAACTCCAAAGCATGAGATGCATAATTTTTCTCATAAGGTTTCATCTTTCTAGATTCATAAGCAATCACTTTCCCATCTGGCATTAACACACCTCCTAAACCTTCCCCACATGCATTCATGATAGCCATAAAGTTACCCTCAAGATCCAGTACCTTCAAGATCGGTGCAATGGTCAACTTCTCTTCAAGTAGATCAAAGGATTCTTGACACTTCTTAGTCCACTCAAATTTCTTCCCTTTCCTTTGTAAATAAGCAATTAGAAAATAAATCTTGGAGAAGTTCACAAAAAACTTTCTATAGTATCCTGCTAGACCCATAAAACTTCTTACCTCAGACACATTCTTGGGTATTGGCAACTCAAGTATGGCCTTGATCTTAGCAGGATCTATGAAGATCCTATCTGTCATGATCACATGCCCTAGATAATGCACTCTCCTTTGGAAGAAAGTAGACTTAGAGAGTTTACCATACAACTTGTGCTCTCTTAAATGTTGTAGAACTATCTCTAAATGTCTACAATGATCTTCCTCATCCTTAAAATAAATCAGTATGTCATCAAGAAAAACCAAGACAAATTTATGTAGGAAGTCCCTAAATACACTATTCATCTGATTCATAAATGCGGCAGGTGCATTTGTTAACCGAGATGGTAAAAATTTGAACTCATAGTGCCCATATCTAGTTTTGAATGCAACCTTAAAGATATCTTCATCTCTAATTCTCAACTAGTGATATCTAGATCTCAAATCTATCTTTGAGAATATGGCATCTCCTCTCATTTGATCAAAAAAATCATCAATGTGTGGCAACAAATACTTATTCTTCACCATGACTTTGTTAAGCATACGATAGTCGACGCACAAACACAAAGTACCATCCTTTTTCATAAAAATGACTGGTGCTCCCAAGGGCAAAACACTTGGTCTTATCAACCCTTTCGATAACAATTCATCCAACTCTGCCTTAAGCTCCATTAAATTAGTTATTGTCATCCTGTAAGGTACCTTGGAAATTGGTTTAGACCCTGAAACTATATCTATAGAGAAATAAAATATCCTCTTTGGTGGTAACCCAGGTAACTCATCTAGAAACACATCTAAATATTTTTGCAATATAGGATACCTTTCCATGTTCGACATTCCAATGTCATCTATCTCACCATCTTCCATATCTTGGAAGCTTTGGGAATCCAAAATATCAAGATCTTCTTCAAGTTCTCCAATCTTAATGACAAAGAGTTTGCACCCTTTCTTCTCAGCCCTCACTAGTTGCATTGTCGGGATTTGATGAATCTTCACCTCTATGGGTATCCCTTGGAACTTGACTTGGTTTCCAAGATCATCTAGGCATTCAACATTTTTTGCATGGAAATCTACCTTAGCCCTATATATCCACAACCAATTCATACCTAAGATAACATCATAGGATCCTAAAGGTGCAACATATAGGTTTACTTCTGTAGAGAAACAAGGTAGCTCTATCCTAGCCTCGAACAAAAATTGTTCCACCTTTTCTCTTGTCTGGTTTGCATATCCTACATCCCAAGACATTTCCATGTGTTCAACCTTTCTAAATAATTGCTTAGCTACTCTAAGTGAAATGAAATTCTTAGTTGCACCAGTATCAATAAGAACTGAAATGGGTATACCAAACAAAATACCTGGAGTTTCAATGGGTGTTGCCTGATACTCTGCTTGGTGGTCATCCACTACTACATGTATCCTTTGTTGGAACATTGCTTGTTGGGTTGGTAATGAACTGTTAGAAGGCTTACTGGGACAATCTCTAGCAAAATGGTCTCCCCCACAAGTATAGCATCCTGTAAATGGTACCCTCTTATTTGTGAGTTCTCCAAATCCAATAGCGTTGTTGGTATTTCCATGGTTGGAACCATTCTTCCTCCTCTCCCTTCTCAACTCTTTTCCACTATTTTGGTTACCTATTTTTCCTAGCTTAGGTACATTTTGTGCAACCTCCACCTTCTTTGGAGTTGGCTTGTCAATAATTTCCACAACCTTCTTACGATCTTTACTTTCCTATCGGTTGGAGATAGCCCTAAGATTTTTCTCCTGCTTAATTGCCTTCTCATATACAAGATCCATAGTTCTTGGACCATGCATATCCACTTCTCCTCTAATTTGATTGTTAAGTCCCATTAAAAAATTTCTAATGTGAAAGCGCTCATCCTTATGATATATAGGAACATAACACAAAAGTCAGGTGAACTTCTCCCAATACTCGTTGATCGACATATTTCCTTGCTTCAAACTTTGGAAATCCATTTTTTTGGTCATAGTATAGTTGGGGTAACCATCACTTGCAAAAAATATCAACAAATTCTCCCCATTTTAGCTTCCATGAGTTGATATTGAGTTCCAACTTCTTGTTCATGCACCAGGTTGAAGCTTCTCCAGCTAGCTAGTATGCACCCCAAGCAACTTTAGTGGTCTTAGTGTAATTTTGGATTTCGAAATACTTTTCCATTTGAATTAGCCACACCTCAACTTCATCACCATTGGCGCTTCCCTCAAACTTGGGTGGAACAATCTTCTTCATAACCCTAGATAGTTTTAAAGCCATACACTTCTTATTTCTTTCCTCAAATGGTGTTGGTGATCTTTCTATTTCATGATCATGGGTTTCATTACATCCATGAGAAGAGTTTTCACCTTCATTCCCATTAGTGAGAACCTCTTCATCAATCCTAACTCTTACTCTTTCTTTTTCAAGGTTGTCCATCCTTGCAAAAATTTGGTTAAGCCTAGCTTCAATTCCTATTGGTCCTTGTCCAACTTCTTGGCTACCGCTAGGATCAGTTCGTGTCCTCACCATATTCACAAGATCAGGATTTTAATTGAATGTTTTATCCTTGTTATACTAAATTATGTTATCAACTATCTTATGGAATACATTAAAAATGACATTCACACACACATAAAAAACTCCACATAAGATTAAGCACATGCTTTTGATAAACAAATAATTTTATTCATTTCATAAGTATTTCAATATCCTTTGATTGCACAGAGCGACTATTCAGATAGTCGAGTGGAGAGTATCCCTCAAATTCACTCTTTGGCACATAAATTAATAGAGTATATCCTATAGATTGAGATTTTTGTTTATCTCTATCTTTCTATTCATCCCTTAATTGTTCATACCTATCCCAAAATGGATAGTAGCCTTCAGATTTATCATCTGATACATAGTTACAAGGTTTAGTGCCAATATGATGTTCATCAACAATGTAGTCTACCCTTTTCATAGATATTTGTTCATGAGACCATTTCACATTTGGCTGATCTCAAGGTACATATCCCTCAGACTCATTACTTGAGGAAATTACTATTACTTCAGACATTGGAAGAACTCTTGGGTCCCTAAAGATGAATTTTGAGTTGACACTTCCTTCGAGGACATATCCCTGGAAAGTGTTAATGACTCAGACTTTTCTGGTGAAATGGAAGGTAGATAATTATACATAGCCTCCAACTTCATCTTTCTCTTCACATCACTGATATGAGAAAGTGCCTAACTAAATTTTTTGGTGTCACTCAACCAGATGGAATTTTCGTAGTTGGTTCCCTCTATGGTTCTAAGGATGACTTCTCTTTCCTTATTGGTCTTGAGGTAGCGCTCATTTATGATTACTGACTTTCGAGCCGTTAATTTGAGATGCACCATCCTAACACAAGAATTCACAACATTAGATAAGATTGGAGGTAAAGAATGATGATCTCATAGGTTCTAGAGCTAAACCCGGTAGCTTTGATACCACATGTAACATGCCAAACGATCACTTGAAGTAAATTTCCTAAGATTTTACTATGTGATTAAAATAAACTATGTAATAAGACATTGCAATAAAAAAAATTCCTTTTTTTATTGAAAATATATGAACAAAGATGATATACAACTTACAATAAGGATTTCCATTCCATTACAATAATTCATAGAGTACAATATTCCAAGAAAGTACAAAACTACATACACAGCTCCTTTGAGCTTCATAGCATAAGATATAGATGGTCTAAGAATCCACCTTTCAAAACCTTGGTCTTCAGTCACATGCTGAGGAGAAGCATCACTCAAGCACTTTTCCTCCAACCACAGAATCATATGCGGTCCCTCACACATCTATCAATGATAGATGGCCCTACCCTTCGACAAAGGTATTGGCTAGGTAACCACGTATGACATACCACTTTGAGCTTAGTTTTGTGCCCTACATGATTAGGATTTATAACCTATGCTAGGTAGCCCTCATGCATTTAAATGGACACAACGAATTGACAATGGAGTCTCAGGCATTCACACTACTTATAGTGGAGCCTCAATAATCACACTACTTTGGCCAAAGTGTTCTCACTCAGTATAATTGAACAATGGTCTACCATTCACCTACACTATGACAAGCTCATTTTGACTTAAGGCCATTATATATATGCTTAGGCAATCTCTCTCCATGGGCAAGTTACTCCCCAGGATAGCCTCTCTTTAATACAACCTAAGGTAATACAAATCATTAAGCATTGTACTAGTTCCCTCCCTCCACAGGATAACAATCCTAGAGGTAACCAACTAGCCCTCTAGCATAAGTAAATATCTAGCTATGAGAGTTCCTTAAGCTACCCATGTTTAATCATATCTAGTATAATAACTATACCTATGACAAATAGTCTCTTTTACCCATTTATACTCATGTCTAGTATAATAATAATACCTATGACAAACAGTCTCTCCTATCATGAAGTACTTACAAACAATGTGTGCAAATAAAGTAAATAGTTTCCACTTTTCTTTCAAAGCAAACAATACTTTCCTCTATATGCAAGTAACAACGAAGACTAGTTTAAACAATCAAGACATAGCTCACTCAAAAAAATAGAATAAACAAAGGTAGAATATCCTCATGCATGTGGTAAGCTTTCCAATTGACTGGCTACAAACACAACACTTCTAGATTAGCAACTATCTTGATAGTGATCCTCCAAAAAAGTCTCACAACCCTTAACTCTCAAGTTGGCAAATGCTTCTTCTCAAAAGATAATAAAACTCTCTCAATACTCAAGGCTCTCCCTCACTGTACTTGACAGAATGTTGCAGGTAGAATGCAATTAAAATGTAAAACTAGCTCAAGGAATAAAAAAGAGAAGAATGTGTAAACTTGTATAGGGAGTGCATCCAAACAAATGAGCTTTCTCATCTCTTTATACAATAACTTAGAGATCACACAACCTATAGATTAGGCATGAAATTTGACAACAAATTGCATGCACAACAACACTTCAATCTCAGCTAAAAGGTGGTAAATATAAAAGCACTTACTCATCTTAACAACTAAAAATCAACTCTCTTATTTTGACAATAATTGGAGACTAATTCAATCTCCACATGATATAATTCAGTTTTCACATCAAAACAAACATCTACATGTATGAGGATTCAAAGGTGGCACCAAAGCTTCATTATTCATTCTCAAAGATGGTGTGAATTCCTTCTCAATAGAAATAGTCAATCATAAGTAAATGAAACTGAGTTTATATTGACCCAATCAAAGGATGAGTCAATTCCCATAATAAATCAATTTGACAAAGTCAATCACTGGTTTATTCACCTTACAAATGTTGGTCGATGCTAGCAAAACATGGAAAAAGAGTTTACTTAAACCATGACTTCCACAAAAGGAGGTGTCGACTTAATATGTCATTATTCGTTGACTTAATGATGGTTTAATGTTTGCAAATTAAAACTCTTCTATTGTTGACAACATGTGGCTAAAGAATATAGTCATTACTTTCACAAATTTGGCCTTGATTTAGTTTAGTAAATCGGCCTTTAAGTTGTTTGAGATAATCGACTTCAAATCCATATAAATAGCATTTATAAATCAGATGATAATCATTGCTTTAGATAGTCGATCTCATAACAAATATCATTTAAATATATATACATAACATATGCATATATATACTTACATATATATATATATATATATATACCTATACATATATATGTATGTGTTAGTATATATATACATATAATTTATCGTGTCTCAATAAAACATGTATAAATAATTGATTTATAAAGGTATACATCAAGATAGCAATCACATTGTTATATTAATATATCGATTGTATATACATATACATATTTATATATATGTGCCTCTATGTACATGTATACGTATGTATACATGTATCGATACATTCATATGGGAATGTCCATTTGCCACCATATGCGTATATTGATACATATATGCATATGGATATATGTATATACTTTATATGTATATATACATATATATATGCACACACATTCGACTCATACATAAAATTATACACAATTACTATGGTATTGATAAGAGACTACAAACAATATATCTATACGTATACATATGCATGTCATTGGTTCCATCAAATAGTTCCATGCACATAAGTAACTCGTGCATGAGTGTGCATAGGTACATCTACCTATGTACCCTCATTTATGCATTACATTATGTGTATAGTATATCATCATCATGCATGTGTGTATGCATACACATACCCTCGTATGTTCCATATATCAATACAGGCATGGTAACAAAGAAAGAACTCATAAGCTCAAAAATATAACATCACCCAATAATGCACTCAATAGTAAACTAAACTCTTACTAATGTAGACATACTAACTAAGGATGAAATACCAACTTCCATTTAATAACCTAACTCGATTATTCTACCATGGTGTGTGTAAGCTCAGATAGGTTACGTTATTGGTTACCCGCCTAAGACCTTCTCCTGAGTGATACTTCCCCTCCGTTTGGAGGAATTAAACATATACCTACAATCATTGACACTTGCACACGATAGGAAAACTATTCACAAAATATGTAGTATACATAATACATCTCCACATTAGAATATCAATTTAATATTTATCCAATTCATATAAATGCATTCCTTCATATAACACTGAATGAGATGACATTCATTCATTAAACAGTGATAACAAAGTGCACACACAATTTATTCATCTACTGAATTCACATTTTACCCTACATAGTAATAGTAAATAGTAATTACACAGTTGGGGTGTAACATGACTTTCCACTTTCTCTATGGAATATCATGTGGGTATAACAAGCTTGCATAATGATGATGATCAACTTTCACCCTTTGAAATTCAAGACACCTGGCCACAAATCTAGCAACATCTCCTTTCATTCCTTTCTAAAAATATAATGGCTTTACATCAGCCAACATCTTTGTGACACCGGGGTGCCCAGAGTATGGTGCTTCATGAACTTCTTTCCATACCAGATTTCTTAAATCTTCTAAGTCAAGTACATACATTCTTCCCTTATACCCAAGTATTCCATTGGGTTTGAAAATGAAATCCTTCATTATTTGAATCTTGAAAATTTATAGTGAGTGCTTTCTTAACTTGCATATAGTACTCATCCTCTTTGCACTTCTGCAATACTTGACTTTTAATGTCGATTTGTATTATCACTATTGAAGCAATGTGACGTCTTCGACTTAAGGCATCGACAACCCGATTTTCTTTCCCCTTGATATAACTGATATTGAAATCATAATCAAATATCAACTCTAACCATCTTCTTTGCCTTACATTCATATTAGGTTGAGTAAATAGACATTTCAACACATGATGACCAGTTTTCATCTCAAAGGGCTTCCCCAACAAATGCCTCCACATTTGTAATGCGTGAACCAACACTGCTAACTCTAAAGCATGTGATGCATATTTTTTTCTCACAAGGTTTCAACTTCCTTGATTCATAAGCAATTACTTGCCCTTCTTGCATTAAAACACATCCTAATCCTCTCCTGATGCATCTATAATAATAGTAAAGTCTCCTTCATGATCTAGAACTTTCAAAATCGATGCAATAGTTAACTTCTCTTTGAGTTGATCAAATGCTACTTGGCACTTTTTTGTCCACTCAAAATTCTTCCCTTTCTTCTACAGAGAAGTAACTGGAAATGATATCTTGAAGAAGTTTGCAACAAACTTTCTATAATATCCTGCCAAACCCATAAGACATATTACCTTAGAGACATTTTTGGGCATTGGCCATTCTAGCACTGCTTTGATCTTAATTAGATCAACCGAGATGCCATCTACTAAGATCACATGTCCAAGGTAATGTACTCTCTTGAAAAAAGGTACACTTGGAGAGTTTCCCATACAACTTATGTTCTCTAAGTCCTTGTAGAACTATCTCTAAATGCCTGCAATGATCCTCCTCATTCCTTGAATAAATCAAAATATCATCTAGGAAAACCAAGACAAACTTATATAAGAAATCTCAAAATACGTTGTTCACGAGGTTCATAAATGTTGCAGGCACATTAGTTAGACCAAAGGTTAGAATTGTAAATTCATAATGCTCATATTTGGTTCTGAATGCAGTCTTAAAGATGTCCTCATCTTTAATTCTCAATTGGTGATGCCCATATCATAAATCAATCTTAGAAAGTACAACAAATCCCCTCATTTGATCAAATAGATCATCAATGCATGGTAATGGATACTTTTCTTTACCGTATATTTGTTAAGCATATGATAGTCTATGCATAGCTGCAAAGTACCATCCTTCTTTTTCACAAAGATTACAGGTGCTCCCCAAGGTGATACACTTGGTATTATCAAGCCCATAAACAACAATTCATCGAACTATGCCCTAAGCTCCATTTAACTTAGTTGTCATCATTCTATAAGGAACCTTGGATACAGGTTCAGATCCTAGTACTATATCAATAAAGAAGTCTAATATCCTTTTCGGTGGTAGTCCAGGTAATTCATCTAGAAATACATCCAAAAACTTTCACAATATAGGATATTTTTCCATATATGTCACCCCAGTTTCCACCATTTATCCTTCTTCCATCTCTTGGAAGCTCTGTGGTCCAAATTTATCAAGATCCTCTTGAGATTTAGATCCCTTATAATATTCAAGATTTTCCATGTTGACTACAAAGAGCTTGCATCCTTTCTTCTTTTCCCTAAGCAATTGCATTGCAAGGATTTGACACAACTTGACCTCCCTAGGTATCCCTTGAAGCATCACTTGGTTACCAAGATCAACTAAGTGTTCTACTATTTTGGAATGGCAATCTACCTCGACCCTATGTCTCCATAGCCAATTCATACCTAGGATAACATCATAGGATCCTAAGGGCGCGACATATAGGTTCACCTTTGTAGAAAAACAAGGTAGCTAAATCTTAGCTTTGAACAAACATTGTTTCACCGTTGCCCTTGTCTAGTTTGTATATTATACAACCCAACACTTTGCCATGTAACCATATTTCCTAGATATTTTCTTAGCTATTCTAGGTGAAATAGATTTTTTCAGTTGCTCTAGTATCTATAAGTATGGAAATGAGTAGACCAAATAAAATACTTGGTGTCTATATTGGAGTCACTTGATACTCCACTTGTCGATCATCCATAGTAGCATGAATATTTTGTTGGAACATCGCTTTCCGAGTAGGAAGTGGATTACCATAAGATCGTGACCCAAAAGCCTTATTGGGACATTGACTAGCATAGTGGTATCCCACACATGTGAAGCATCTAGTCGCCGGTCCCTTCTTCCTTGCAGGTTCTTTATATTTATTAGCACTTCCACTAGTATTATTAGCATTCCCACCATTGGAAATATTCATCTTACATTCCCTTCTTGATTATTTCCCATTATTTAGGGGTCCTTTTTTCCCTTGCTTTTGTAAATCTTGCACAACTTCAAGCTTCTTTGGAGTTGGCTTGACTTGAGCTCCCACAATCTTCTTATGATTTTTATTTTCCTAGTATATGGAGATAGCTTTGAGCTTCTTCTCTTGTTTAACAAATTTCTCATACACTAGATTCATAGTGACTGGACCATGAACATCTACCTCTCCTCCAATTTGGTTATTAAGCCCCATGATGAAATTTCTTATGCGGAAACATTCATCCTTCTAGTACATTGGAACATAAAGTAGTAGATGGGTAAACTTTACCTAATACTCATTAACCGACATCTCACCTTATCTCAAGTTCTAAAAATTTGTGAGATTTTGGTCAAAATAGAGTTGGGGTAACCATCTTTTATGAAATATTTTAACAAATTCATTCCATGTCAGTTTCAATGAGCTAAGATCGAGTTCCATTTACTTATTCATCCACCAATTAGAGGCTTCTCCTGCTAACTGGTATGCTCCCCACACTGCTTTTGTGACCTCAAAATAATTTTGAATCTTGAAATATTTCTCGTTTTGGACCAACCATGCCTCAACTTCATCTCTGTTGGCACTTCCTTCAAACTTGTGTGGGGTTATTTTCTTCATATCTTTATAAAGTTCATAAGCCATACACTTCCTATTAGTTTCCTCAGATTGAGAAGATGATTTCTCTTTCTCATGATCATGGGTTTGATCATGTTCGTGAGAAGAGTTTTCTCCCTCATCCTCATTATTTGGAAATTCCTGCTCTACTCTATCCTTTATCCTCATTTCTTGCTCTAGGTTTCCCAATCTTGCCAAGATTTGATCTAGTCTAGCTTCAACTCCTATTAGTCCTTGCCCAACTTCTTGGCTTCCAAGATTGGTTTGTGTTCTCACCATCTTTGCAAGAACGGATTACACTTGAAGGTTCATCCATATTAGATTCAATCATGTTATCATCTATGTTATGAAAAACATTTAAATGAGCATTCATTCACACATAAGGAATTCCACATAAGATTTAAGAACAATCTTTTGATAAACACACAATTTTACTATTCACAAGGATCTCAATATCCTTTAGATTACATGGAGTGACTATTCAGATTGTCTAGTGGAGTGTATCCCTCAGATTCACTCTTTGACACATAAATCAATGGGGTATACCCTAAAGATTGTTGCTCATCTCTATCTTTTTGTTCATCTCCCGTTTGTTCATATCTATCCCAAAATGGATAGTAACCTTCAGATTTATCATTCGATACTTGCGAGGTATATAACCCTCAAATTCATTACTTAAGGAAATTACAATTACCTCCACCATCAAAAGAATTCTAGGGTCTCTAAAGATAAATTTTGGGATGACACTTTCTTCCGAGTGCATATCCCTGGAAACTGGTGAGGAATCAGACTTCGCTGGTGAGACTGGAGGTAGATAGTTGTATTTGGCCTCCATCTTCATCTTTCTCTTTACATCACTAATTCAAGAAAGAACGTGACTGAAGGTTCAATGTCGCTTAATCAAACAATATTGTCATAGTTGGTACCCTCAATTGTTCGAACAATGGCCTCTCTTTCCTTCTTGGCTTTTAGGTAGTGCTCATTCTCGATTACTGAATTTCTTGCAGTTAACTTGAGATGCACCATCCTGACACAAGAATTTACAAACATTAGATAACGTTGGACGAAAAGTATGATGATCTCATAGGTTCTAGAGCTTAACCTGGTAGCTTTGATACCACATGTAACATGCCAATTGTTCTCTCAAGTAAAATTTCTGAAGTTTTCACTTTCAAGTAAATAAACTATGTACTTAACCATTTCTATAAAAATAATCTTTCCATAATAGAGAACAAATGAACATAGATGTCATAACAATAATCAACATTAATTCCATAATATTTCACATATTACAATATTCCAAAGAATGTGTACAAAGTACATGCATATCTCAACCGAACTTCAAAGCAATAGATATAGATGGTCCAAGAATCTCCTTTAAAATCTTGGTCTTCTATCACCTGTTGAGGAGGAGAAGCATCACTCAAGCACTTTTCCAACAACCACATACTCGTATGTGGTTCCCTGCACATCTATCATTCGATAGATGGCCCTACCCTTCAACGAAGAGATTGGTGGAGTAACCTCGTAATGACAACTATTCTGAGCTTAGTGTTGTGTCCTACATGTATAAAACTTGTAAACCCTACAATCCTGGACTAACATGCATAAGTGGATCATGGTGCATTGATAGTGGAGCCAAGACAATCACACTAATTTGGCCAAAGTGTTCTCACTCAGTACTTCGAGTGACAATCATCTTACTCACATACACTACTCAAGCTTAATTTGAATTTAGGCCATTACAATCTATGCATAGGTATTTCCTTCTATGGGTAATCTTTAACCCTAGAAACTACCTATTCCCTTTCCTATAAACTCAATGGCATTTCTACCCACAAAGAATAAATTCGAGTTACCCTTCCTTCAATGCATATTCAATTCCCAAGTGTAACTTACAAGCTATCTAGTACAATCAAATAACTTTGCAATGAATAAATCTAAAGCTATCCCCATTTAATCATTCCTAATATACTTATACTAATGATAAACAAACTCTCCTATTATGAAGTAAATACAAACAAAATCATAAAACAACTTCTTTTCCTTTTCATAAGAAAATGGTATAGTTCACTAAACAAGCATTCTCAAACAATTCCAATCAAAGCAATCAAGACTCAATCTTTCATAACAAAAGACAATTGAAAGAAGATTAGATCGTCATGCCTATAATACGCTTGATCCAAATTGACTAATTGGATTCACAACCCTCCAATGACAGCTTGTTAGAGTTCTCTTTACTACTCCAAGTAATACTTCACTATATTCTCTTACACAATATAAATCTATGCTCTCACAAAGTAACTCTAAGCTCTCACAAAATATAACTCTCAAATTATTTGCAGCAGAATAAACTTGCAGAATTGTGCATCCCAAATGAGAGAACTAGCCCATCTATTTATATAGAATATTGAGACATTGATGCCAAAATAAAAGGTGTGCCAGTCGACACCACTCCACATACAAAATGACTCACCTCTCACAACAAAAAGGTGGCAAAAATCTAAGTGAAAACTTAGCTTGGTCTTCTACAGGTCGACCCCCTTTTGCTTGACAACAACTCAAGACTAATTCAAATATGCACACGCCTAAAAGATGAGAATCGACTTCCAAACAAGATAGACTTCTACAAAAAGAGATTTTTCATATATTGGCACCATGTAACAACCATCTTCCTATTCTTTTGGTGTGGTTAATCTCTATGAAACGGTCCTCTATTTGCAGGCAACACATAATCTATGTCGACTTGGTCATAGTCTATTCTCTTGACAGAGAAAAGATGAGTCAACTCCTCTATTACAATGAACTCAAACCTATGCTTTGACCAAGCACACTTCTTGCTGATTATTCCCCTTTCCATGCATTTAAATCACTTGCACAACTAACATATTATTTAATATTTCCATCACTTTTATCTTTTGGATAAATGCATTTTAAAGGCATAATTAATACGCTGCTATATGATAGCAATGCATTTTATATGATATCGACCATGGCTTACTCATTCTATGTCGGCCTTTATCATTTGCACATTGCTTGCATATATCAACCTTTAATACTTTGTATAAGATATATACAAATCAACCTTTATTAATCATACACATACACACATACACACACACACACACACACATATATATATATTTATATATATTTATCAACGAATAGCATCAACGCTATGTATTATATATATGTATGTATATATTTACCATTATATATATTCCATATCAATCAAATATGTATACTTTGATATTCAAGTGAATAATATCAAGTTAACATTCATACAATAATATTGACTGTATATATATATATATATATATATTCCTCTATGTACATGTATACATATGTATACATATATTGATATATATATTCATATGGACATTTCTACTTGTCACTCACACATATATATTGACACATGTATACATATGCATATATGTATATATCTTATATATATACCTTCGATTGCATAATCAAGCACATACATAATTACTATCTCATTGATAGGAAATATACGTGTGATGTATATATACATATATACATACATGTTATATTGTTTGTTCGATAACACCATGCTCATAAAGAACTCGTTCACAAGTGTGCATAGGTACGTCTACCTATGTACTCTAATGTACGTGTTCATTTATGTGTATGGTCTATCATCGACATGCATATGCATACATATATATATATATATATATATATATATATATATATATATATACATTTAACATCTGTTCACCTTGTCAATAAAGCATAGTAACATAAGTAAGATCTCATAAAATCTAAACACATAAACATCATGCAAGTATGCACCCAATAGTAATCAAGACCCTTACTAATGCAAACACATCATACTAAAGACGACTTACCAATTCTCAACACAATAACTTGAATCAACCATTCTACTATGAGTGTGTGTATAAGCTCAGTTAGGTTACGTTACTGGTTACCTGACCAAGTTCTCCTGAGTGATACTTCCCGTCGCACCCATAGGATTGAACATGAACCTGCATCCAACTAACACATTCCCATGGTAGTCAGCTGTTCATCAAAATATGCATTTACATAATATTTTCTATAGTTAGAATATCCAATTCAATAACCATCCATTTCGCATACATGCATTTCATCACATAACAATAAATGAAATAAACATCCATTCATAATTCATTGATAACAAAGTGCAAACACATATGTTCTAATCAGAATTCCAATTACATTCACACATGTAATAATTTACCCTAGCACAGTAATAGTAATTAGGTAAATACACAATGAGGTGTGACATTTTATATCTCTTCTAATCTCTATATCCAAAATATGCTCGGTAGCCCCCAAGTCTTTTATGTCAAACTACGATGAAAGATGAGACTTCAAATCAAAAAAGTAATTCTTTGGAGGTGTTGAATAGCTCCTCTAAGAGTTTTCTATATGAAGATCTCCCCTTTATATCAAACCTCTAGATCTAAATTAATAGTTCTAGACAACGTTTGAAGACACAACAAGCAACCATGCAATATACCCAAACAATAAGGATGTTGATGTCATGCTAACACTATGTTCTTATGTAATGTAATGTGTAACAAAGTTCTACCATTAATTTTCAAATGATATAAAAATAAACTAGAATTTGTCTTTATATACAACATCTTAATGTATATTTTAAATATTTTTATATTTAATTTAACTCATAACAATTAATTAAAAAGAGTTCAACATAAATCTAATATCATATTTGAATTTAAAAATTCTTAAATCGATCCAATCCCATAAATTTGAATTAAATTTATTTTCTTGCTCAATATCAATCTAAAATAATAAATAAACAAAATTGCACTTTAAATCAAAATTCTTAAAATATATCAAAAATAAGTTGGAATTATTTTTGTCTAGAACTTTCAAACATAAATATAAATCTATACATTACTCTTTACACTAGGGACGGAACAATTCAAAATGTGCCCCAAAGAAAAAGGTTAAAAAACATACCGACGCTTTACGCGCTGAGTTCAAATTTCATAAGAAAAGTACTACATACGCTGCAATTTCAAACCTTTTGTTTCACCGTTCTCGGTTTAAGGCGGCTTAGAATTTGCGAGAGACGTTAAGGGAAATGGAAGGAGCAGCAGAATCATCACCGCCAACACTATCACCATCATCAGTATGGCAACTGGAGGGAATTGCATCCCTGGCTTTACTACCATCTGGTTCCATTTCTGGCCATTTTATCAGTCAACCTTGTTCAAAATGTTTTGCTATCTATGGAACTCGTACTTACCTTACTACCCTTTCTTCAACTTTTAATATCTTATTCTTTTTTTTCCCAATTGATCGAGCTTATTTATCTCTGCACATTGTTTAATATTAAAGCGTGGGATTTGAATTTACAGTTGAAAGTTTAGTTTTCTAGTCTTATACTGCGAATTTATTTTCAGTTTCTGAATTCTCTGTATCTGAATAGAAGAAACGAAATAGAATGTGTAAACAAACTTGACCTTGCCATAGCATATTTAACCCATCTCAATAGCTTTTTCTGTCCCTCTCCAAGTTACTCACGGCTTAGATTCAATTATAGTACATGCAAAACGGAAGCAACATCGACCCTTGTAGCATAAGCCATAAACAAACCTTAAACCCTAAACTCTAAGCACGACCCCTTGTGCATTGAGAGCAGTTATAGACAAAAAACTTTGTTGTTTTAGTAACCAATGCCAAGCTATCGGAGTCTTCAGCATAACTTTTCTTTTTTCTGGGAATCAGCTGGGTGAGATCAAGTCAATCTTCATGATCTATATTTCATGATACTATGGTTCAGGATAGTCCATCTCTCATGAGCATGATTACCCTTTATCAGTAGAAAGCTTTTGTTGGCATTTTTTTAGTTATCTGGATTTTTTAAGCAAAGAATTCAGTTAGAAGCAGTGGTGTTCAGGCTGAAATTTAGAGTATCTCGGAAAAAAAATGCCCGACCTTTGCCTGTATTGCTGATGATTCATGTTTGTTGGAGGGAGGATCTCATCTCCACAGCCTAGAAGGGTTTGATTACATTGTTGTGGGTGCAGCAAAGTAATAGGGCTATGGTAGTATATATTGCACAATCCCAACTAGGCTTGGCATGAGATGAACCCAACTGGTTCCAAATCTACCAACTGCTAATCTGTGAAGTTCTGGTGCATTTTCTTGTGTTTTTATGAGTTTTCAGGCGATTTTTGGGGAGTACGACAAACATAAAATGGTGGTAAACTGAAATTTAAAGCTAAAATTGAGAAACTGCCATTGTATTAATTCTTAAACAACTGCAACAAATAGATTACAAACAACAAACATACCTGGGGTCCTCAGATTATTTAAATAAGAAATTCTGGAGCATGCCAATCAAGAACCCTGAAAACCGAAGAAATCCAACGCCAATTACCTGGATGTGATTTCTCCTTGCCGGTAGCTGTAGAAATGGATTGGTGGACACGAGGCAACCAAGATGGAATCAAGAAATGACCAAAAGGGAAGGTGTTTTTGCCTTTTCCTTCACACGCCTCTCCTAGAGAAACACGCCTTTCAAGGTGAAAGGTACGACCCTCAGCAAAAATGGTACGACCTCTATGTAGATGCAGTTAGATGCTGAATGAAGGTGTCTAGATGATAAATCCCTCTCCCTTATTGAAATCTGATGAAATACTAAACATATCAACTTTGGTGAAGCTCAAATGGACTCCTGGACTAAAGCGCTATTGTAGCACAGATTCAGTTGGTCTTTCACAGCCTCAAGAATGCAAATCATTGAAGAATTTTCGCTCTCCAATGGTGGTAAATCACTGTGACCCTTGTCTCAGACAAATGCACAGAGAGTCAAAATAGAAGCAATGTCAAATAATCATATGTGAATGAAGTCGAATTGCCTCCTTTGCCTTATATGCCCAAAAGGCACGATTTCCAAGAAATCATGCCACTTTTGCCATTTAAATACATTTTAATGTATTTAATTCCTTTCCATAGTTTGGGTGCACATATTAATGACTTGAGTAAATTTTGATTTTCCCTTTAACATTTAAGTCATTAATTTATAATATTTCAAGTGGGATTTAATTATTATAAAGTCAAATACTAACTTTATAATATCTTAGTAGACGATAAAATATCCAGCCACTAAAATATTAATATCTCCCTCAATTTTCAATGTTTTGACGTGTCGTTAGAAGCTGGCAAGCACTAAACTACAAAGGCCTGCACTGAGCCCAACACTGAACTAAAGGGGTGGACATGTCAAAACCCACCATACTCTGTCATTGAGATCCTCTATCCAACATGCTAGCCCACGAGGATCAAAATAATAGGCTAACCCATCTGCTACTGAAATTGACTAGAGTGGGGACATCACAATCCGCCCTCCCCGAATTTGCTTGTCCTCAAGCAAACTCAAAGCTGGATGCTGTAAAATACTCTCGCTCTCCCAAGTAGCATCCTTTGTCGGCAGATCTCTCCACTTAACCAAATATTCCATGATAACCCATCTTCGAAGATGACACTCTCTGGACTCCAAAATGGCCTCAG
This sequence comes from Sequoiadendron giganteum, assembly GCA_007115665.2. NCBI lineage: Eukaryota > Viridiplantae > Streptophyta > Pinopsida > Cupressales > Cupressaceae > Sequoiadendron > Sequoiadendron giganteum. The sequence continues at coordinate 27,465,536 of CM021102.1, forward strand.
GTACTAATATCAACTTCCCCTCATCATCTAGGGGTGGTAGGTCTGTAGAAGGAACTATATGTTGTCCCATCGCCTTTTTGAGGAGTGACACATGGAACACATTATGCACCCTACTGTCTGCTGGTAAATCTAACTCATAAGCCACCTTGCCAACTCGCCTGACAATGGTGAATGGCCCATAATAGCATGGCTTGAGTTTCTCTGCGCCCCTCTTCCTAAGAGTGGATTGCTTGTAGGGTTGTAGCATCAGATACACCAAATTCCCGATCTCAAATGATCGCTCAACCCTCCTCTGATCAACATACTGCTTTTGCTGATTCTGAGCCCTCTAAATGTTCTCTCGAAGAGCTCTCATAATATCCTGGTTCTCCTATAACAAATCACCAGCACTCGGTACTCTGCAATCTCTCAGCAGCAAATCAAGGAAACTAGGAGCATCATAATCGTACAATGCTCTGAAAGGTGACATCTGGATGGACATACGATGAGTGGAATTATAGCAGTACTCACAAAGATGCAACCACTTCACCCAAGCCTTCTGCTGCCCTGAAATGTAGTTCCGTAGGTATCCCTCCACCCATTTGTTGACAATCTCTATCTGCCCATTTGTCTGGGGGTGGTAGCTAGTGCTTGGAGTAAGCTCTGTCCTGCATAGTCTGAATAACTCTCGCCAGAAGTGACCCATGAACCTACTGTCTCTGTCATTGACAATACTTCGAGGTAACCCATGCAATCTGAATACCTCACGAAAGAATAGATCCGCTATCTATGTAGCTGAATAGGTAGTGGTGATCGGAAAGAAGTGTGCATACTTGTCAACCGATCAACTACCACATAAATGTTGTCTCTCCCCTGAGCTTTCAGCAAGCCCATAATAAAGTCCATCGACAAGCATTCCCACTTCCTCTCAGGAATAGGAAGCGGCTAAAGTAACCCAGAAGGGTAAGTATGCTCTTGTTTGTTCTGCTGACAAACAAAGCACTCCCTGACATATTGAAGAACATTAGATTTGAGACCCTTCCATGTGAATCTCTCCCGTACCTGCCTGGAGGTCTTAAAGTATCCGGGATGACCAGCCACGGGTGAATCATGAAGAGTCCTCAATACCTTGTTCTTCACATCAAAACCTGGGACCAAAAATATTCTCTCTTTGTAAATGATGATGTCATTCACAAGGGAGTACTTGCTGTCCTATATTGTCCCATCAATAATGCTAGAAGCCCACAGATTCTTGGCATACTCAGCAATGATCAAATGCCTCCAATCCTCTAAAATCTCTGCCATGGAGCTCAAATGGGGGCGGCGAGATAAAGCATTAGCAACAATGTTTTGGGTCCCTTTGACATAGGAGATGTCAAAATCATAAGAGTGTAACTTGCTGACCCATTTTTGTTGACATTCATTCGGATCTCGCTGTCCAAGGAAATGCCTCAAGCTATTGTGGTCAGTTTTAACACATTTCCTTATCGTAGATACTATAGCTCCTCTCAGGACCTCTTAGCTTCCTGCTCTCGAAAGCTATGGGGTGATGGTCCTGCATAATCACTACACCAATACCTTCTCCACACACATCACAATGAAACTCAAAAGGTTTGGTGAAATTTGGCAAAGCTAGAACTGGGCATGTAGTCATCAATTGTTTGAACTTCTCGAAACACTCTTCTGCCTGAGGTGTCCAAACAAATGCTCCCTTCTTAGTCAAATTTGTAAGTGGTGTAGCATGCCGCGAGAATCCACTAACAAACTAACGATAAAAGGCGCATAACCCCACAAATCCCCTGAGCTGTGTCAAAGTCTCAGGAGTAGGCCAATCAATAATGACATGAACCTTATTAGGATCCATGCAAACTCCCTCTCTGTTGATGATATGACCCAAATAAAGAAGCTCTGCCATGCCCAATGCACACTTGGACTCCTTGGCGTATAAGGACTCCCTGTCAAGTATGCCCAAAATAGTATCTAGGTGAACCTGTGATCCTCCCACGATCTGCTGTGTACCAAGATGTCGTCAAAGAAAACCAAAACAAATCTCCTCAATTGAGACTGGAAGACCCTGTTCATAGTGGACTGAAAAGTAGCTGGGGCGTTGGTTAAACCAAAGGGCATAACCAAGAAATCATAATGTCCACAATGACATTTGAATGCAGTCTTCTCTATATCCTGCTCTCTGACCTTGATCTGATGATACCTTGTCCTCAAGTCAATCTTTGAGAAGTAGCAAGCTCCATGTAGCTCATCTATCAACTTGTCGATGCGAGGAATGGGTTACCTATTTTTGATTGTCCACTTGTTCAACATGCAATAATCAATGCACATCCTAAGTGTACCATCTTTCTTCTTCACCAAAACAACTGATGAAGCGAAATGAGACTTACTCAGCCTTATGTGTCCCATAGCAAGCAATTCTTTGATGGTCTTTTCAATCTCATCCTTCAAACGCTTTGGGTGCCGGTAAGGTTTAATCATGATGGGCTTGGTGCCCTCCTCTAACTCAATGATGTGCTCAATGCTTCTATCAGGAGGTCTACCATGAGGTATGTCATTGAATACCTTTGTATGTTTGGCTCTGAGCTTCTGAACATCTGAAGGGTAAGGTGTTTTGTGCTGCTCTTCATATGAAGGCATCAACTTGCACTCTGCAGCCCACTATACCATGTCATTCCGAATTAATCTCTCCATTCTTCTTAGAGTTATTATCTTCAAGTTGCTGTCTTTGATGGCTTTAAATATGTGATTAGTTCCATCAACCTTGAATTTCATCTCCATCTCTCTAAGGTTGAGTGTAAATTCACCGATTGCATGAAGCCACTTCATGCCAAGTACCACATCAATGTCTCCCATAGTAACCACATAAAAATCTGCTTTAAACTCATAGTTATTGAGTTTCATAGGCAGATCCGGAATCATTCTCTCACATTTGAGAGTGTAACCATCAACAACTTTCACTTTAATCCCTTCAAACTCTTGAGTTTGAATTCCATGTTTTTCAACCAATCGTGCATCTATGAAATTATGTGTTGCACCTGTATCAAGTAGGGAGACGACTCTTTGGCCAGCCAAGAGTCCACACAATCTAAAGGAGCCTTCCCTTTGCATGCTAGACATATGAGCTTCTTGTAGCTCAATTTTCTTCTTCATTTTCCACACCAATTTTTGAGTTTTTATTTTTTGAACCCTCTTGATCAGCTTGCTGGTCTGAAAAATCAGTCATACTATCTTCCTCATAAAACCACTCCAATTACCTATTTTGACCTTTAGGCTTGAGAGGACAATCGTTGTTTATGTCATAAGGACCCTTGCAATAAAAACAAAGCTTCCTTCTTCGCAAATCATTGATGGTTTCTCTATCCAAAGGGGCTGCAAATTTTTTCTTTTGATCATTATTTTCTGATTTCTTTGGATTTGATTTGCTGTCCTTAAAATATAAAGACGGATTTGTATTGAACTTACTACGTGGAGCTGTAAGTTCCATGCTACGAGCTTTCCTCATAGCCTCCTGCAAGGTAGGGGGATCAAAAGCCTTGATCCAACCCTTCATAGGCTCAAAAAGCCCATCAACAAAAAGTATAACCAGCCTTCTCTTTGAAATACCTGTCACCATATCCGAGATCCTTTGAAATTCACCTACATAAGATTCCAAGTTGCCCATTTGTTTTAGCTGTGCTAAATCTCTAAAGTATAGTTCGGGATCTCTCTTGTCAAAACGTTTAACCAATCTGTCATTGAACTCCTGATAAGAGGTGATACGATCATGTTGTAGGGTAACCAATACCATGGTGCCACCAGTCATGGGTTACACCATCCAAATGTAAAGCCGAGAACTTTATGGCATCCTCTTCTGCCATAGGACGTAAGGTCAAGAAGGTATCTAGCTTGCTAACCCAAGCTCTAGTTGTGACTCTACCGCTGCCATCAAAGGTAGAAAGTGCAAGCTTGTTAGTTGCATGTCTTAGATCATTGTTTTTATTGTTATTTGTTGGCCTCCTGTCAATCCTGTTCTTGCCGTGCTTTCTCCTCTGACTTATAAACCTGTCAAAGTTAAGGTGATCCTTAACTCTCTGTGGTAAAGCTTCCCACTCATCATGCAGGGTCATCACGTTATCTGCAAATACAACGTCACCTTCTCCCTCATCCACGTTTTCCTCTTCTAGATCATTCTTGGCAAATATAGGACGTGTGGGTCTCTCATAGGTGAGTGTGGGTGTTACCCTCCCGTGTGGGACTCCATCAACACTACCTTCTTCTTCCTGTTCTTGATTCGGCCTCTTGTGAACAGTCAAATGTTGTACGGCTGTACTAAGTTGCTGAAGTACATTCGCCACCTATTCCTGTCCATCTAGAGGCCCTCTCAGTATGTCTCTAGCTTCTTTGTCCTCATTCTCAACACAGTTTCGAGGTTGTTCAACCTCATCTCTGTCACCCATGTCTTCAAATGGTATATCTTCGAACTGATTATCAAATGGGAACTCCTCAAATGGATTTCTCTGAATACCTAGTCTCCTGTGGGAGTAATACTTGTGTGGATTTACCTGATGTGGCCGCATAAGAAATTATAACCCTCCAGGTTAGCAGGATTAAAGCTCTGATACCACTGAGATGAACCCAACTAGTTTCAAATCTACCAACTGCTAATCTATGAAGTTTTGGTGCGTTTTCTTGTGTTTTTATGAGTTTTCAGGCAATATTTGGGGAGTGCGACAAGCATAAAATGGTGATAAAATGAAATTTAAAGCTAAAATTGAGAAACTACCATTGTATTAAGTATTAAACAACTACAACAAATAGATTACAACAACAAACATACCCGGGGGTCCTCAGATTATTTAAATAAGAAATTCTGGAGCATGCCAATCAAGAACCCTGAAAATTGAAGAAATCCAACGCCAACTGCCTGGATGTGATTTCTCCCTGCTGGTAGCTGTAGAAATGGACTGGTGGACATGAGGCAACCAAGATGGAATTGAGAAATGACCAAAAGGGAAGGCATTTTTGCCTTTTCCTTCACATGCCTCTCCCAAAGAAACATGCCTTTCAAGGTGAAAGGTATGGCCCTCAACAGAAATGGTACAACCTCTATGTAGATGCAGTCAAATGCTAAATGAAGGTGTCCAGATGATAAAGACCTCTCCCTTATTGAAATCTGATGAAATACTGAACATATCAACTTTGGTGAAGCTCAAGTGGACTCCTGGATTGAAGCCCTCACTGTAGCATAGATTTCGCTGGTTTTTCACAGCCTCAAGAATGCGAATCACTGAAGAATTTTCGCTCTCCAATGGTGGTAAATCACTGTAACCCTTGTCTTAGACAAATGCACAGAGAGTCAAAATAGAAGCAATGTCAAATAATCATATGTGAATGAAGTCGAATTGCCTCTTTTGCCTTATATGCCCAAAAGGCACGACTTCCAAGAAATCATGCCACTTTTGCCATTTAAATACATTTTAATGTATTTAATTCCTTTCCATAGTTTGGGCGCACATATTAATGACTTGAGTAAATTTTGATTTTCCCTTTAACATTTAAGTCATTAATTTATAATATTTCAAGTGGGATTTAATTATTATAAAAAATAATAACTTTATAATATCTCAATAGACGATAAAATATCCAACCACTAAAATATTAATATGTCCCTCAATTTTCAATGTTTTGACGTGCCGTCAAAGGCTGACAAACATTGAACTGCAAAGGCCTGCACTGAGCCCAATACTGAACTGAAGGGGTGGAAATGTCAAAACCCACCATACTCTGTCATTGAGATCCTCTATCCAACACACTAGCCTACGAGGATCAAAATAATAGGCTAACCCATCTGCTACTAAAACTGACTAGATTGGGGACATCACATGGCATCTCTGTTTTTAGTTGGTGTGTTTTTATTGCTTTAACAACTTTCATGAAATTAGACAGTCCATAATAGGATTTAAGCTTCTGGATTTGTATGCTTGTATTTTCTGCTTAAGGTTCATTCTCATTAACACTAAAGTGGCTCCTACCAACTGCTGTATTCACATCTCTTTTAATAAATAAACGTTTTCTTTGATAAAAGAAATTGAACTATTGTTGGATAAGGGTGCTTCCTTCCCTAAAAGTCTATGGTTAAGTGGGCCTGTCGGTGAAAAAGGTTCTCTTTTGGGAGTAACTTAGGTTCACTTTGTTAGTGTAAGTTATTATTTTTCTAGTGGGTATTTAATTTTCTATTATCTAGGTTTTTCCTACACTTTTTAATTAAATTTGTTTAAGTTAATAAAGTGAGTATTAGTGTGAGTGGTGTGAAGTTTGACATCTTCCATAGGAGTTACGTTTACTATTCTTGGACACTTTTGATGTATTCTCCCTATTGGTTGTATTTCCCACTCCGCCCCCCACCTCGGCCATCCCCGCCCACCTCACTTAATTATATATATTCACTCACTCAACTTGTATTTGCATCTTGTAATTTCATATTGCTATGCACTCATAATGCTATTTCACTTCTTGAGCATATGTATTACTCTCTTTGAGACGAGCTCTAATGCTATATTTGATTTCTTTAATCATCTATATTTATAGTTTAATAGTTTCTATTTTGCACTAGATCTTGGGTTATCATTTGTTTTGTAGATTCCAACATGCTATCAGAGCATTTTGGTGCTAGGATAGATCTTTAATTTCTATATTTGAGAGATTTGGGTGGGGATGATGGGGGGAGGCTGGGGGCCGCGGTGGTAATCAATTTTCTTGCAAGTTTCCTATAAACCGAATATGCTATTTTCTTACATCTTTAGATGATTTGGAGAATCATAAAAGTTTGACATAATTTTTATTAATCTCTATTATTTGCACTTGTATTTTCTGAAATTTGGGTGATTGCAGTTTTTTTAGCATTTTTAGTCGTTCCATAGTGTCCAGAAGGCATGAAAAAGTCAAGATTTCTTTTGTTTCGTCAAACTTGGAGCTTAGGAAGTTTACAAATGGGGATTTGAATGGTGCATCAAGCATGCTTCTTGTTTTTAGGTATATTGAGGCCAAACAGACCTCGCCATTGCGTCTAGAAGGTCCCAAAAATTTCATTTTCATATATAATACATCTATTTTGGTGTAGAACATTTTCAAGACAAGTTTTTCTCTTGGAGGAGGTAGTTCGACTCCTTGTGTAGGGTACATGTTGACAACTAATAGTTAGCATAGTGGTTAGGTTGATTGCTAATGATCTATGTTGTGGTCTACAAATTGCCGTAGTGAGCTACAGTTAACACTGCCAATTGTCAACTATTGTCGCTTTTAAGTAGTGCCATAGTTACTTTTGCTAGTCCTTCATAGCCCATGTAATTGCTTTGCCTCCTAGCCACTAGGTCACCATTGAATCATTGTTGCCACTAGTGACACCACCCTTTAGTTGCTAGAGTGTTGCTCATTAGCCACCAACTAGATTTTGCCCCTTTCCATTGTGTTTTTGCAATTTATAGGCCAACTTCAGGAGGCGTATTCTCAACCATATTGAGTTTTCATAAACTAAAGATTCTTCCAAAATTTTCTACGTAGTTCTTGTTTTGAGATTTTTAAAGGCCATAACTTGTGCATATAGATTTCTTTTTGTGTCCTATTTTTTCAGAGTGTATTCTTTTTGCATACTATGCACTAGAGTTCTCAAATTGATCTCATATTGTATTAGAATTGTAGTTTTAGTGTTTTGGATATTTTTAGGCCCTATAAAAGTTAACATCCAATAAAAGGTAGCTTGTAACATTGATCTCATAGGTAGTTTTAGTATTTTTGCAATCTACTAATTGTCATAGCCAACAATAACTAACATCGCTAGCCATTAACCTCCACCACTTGTAAGCAATGTCATTGTTTCTTTTTCCAGTCCTCTGTAGCCCATGTAATTGCTTTGCCTCTTGGACCATCTCCTTGCCAGTCAACCCTTTGGTCACTAAGTTGTCACTAAATCACCATTGCCACTAGTGACACCACCCTTTAGTTGCCAGAGTGTTGTGCACTGGCCACTCTCTACCCCTCTCCATTGTGTTTCTACAATTTATAGGCCAACTTTGGGATGCCCATTCTCAACCATATCAAGTTTTTAGAAATGGAAGATTCTTCTAGAATTCGTTACGTAGTTCCCATTTTGAGACTTTCAAGGGCCATATGGATTTTTTTATGGTGTGTATTTTTATTTGTATTGTGCATCGATGCTCTCAAATTGACCTCATATTGTATTAAAATTGTAGTTTAGTATTTTGGACATTTTTGGGCCCTATAAGAGATTGAAAATTTGATACTTGTATCAAATCATTAAGTGCCACACATTGTATTTGTTGGGGTTTATTTTAGTAATTAGTAATAGGGGGCTTATACGTAGGCATTTTGTAATCACTAATTGAGATAAAGTTTGATTTTGGGGGGATTTTTCATCATGGATTTTGGTATTAAATTTTATCCTTTTGTTGTCAAGCTAAATTTAGAGAACTATTTGTCCTAGAAACAAGGTATAGTGAATGCTTGCATTATGCATGATCTAATGTTGTATCTCGTTGGACTTGTTTATGAGCCAAGTGACCGTGACCAAAAGCATGCATGGTTTAACAACGATGACATGGTCTACGGACTAATATGTCTCTCTATTTTTGAGAATATTTTGCTTCAACTTGAGTACACTGAGCGCCTTTTCATTGCTTGGACCATTCAATAGCTGTATGGAGAACTCGATTCTTCTTTTGAAAGTGACACTTCTTTGGAGAACCTTACACATATGAATGATACCGTTACCAATCCTCCTCATCTATAGTTTAGGACATCTCTTTTGTACCTGTTGCTTCATCAGAGTTTAGAGTCACTTCTTTGAGGGCTTCTAGTGATTCTCTGCAACAGGGCTTTTCATGTCTACATGTCCCACTTCATCAAAGGTCTATTACTAGATGTTTCACATCTATTTGTGGTCTCTCACCTTTCAGAGCTTGATGACACTATTGAGGATATTTGCCCTCTTTTTGATGACAACTCACATTGAGTTGCATCATCTCCCATTTGGGATTCACTTGTTTTCTTTTCACCACATCATGCTATTAAAGTATTATTGTAATATTTAATGGTCATCTTAGTTGTTAGTTAGTTGATAGTTTACTTTCAGTTAACTTAGATTGCTTTCAGTTAGTTTTTAGTAATGTTTTGTTTATTGCTTTAGCTCTCTGTAGTTCATGATTGTTTCTTCTTAGAAACATTGTCTTGTAAACTATTATTAAAGGAGTATTCCTCTCCTTGTTTATTATTGAGTATGTAATGTCCCCTTCTCGCTCCTGAGTAGTGTAGTGTTTCAATTAGCCTATTCCAGAGTTCCCATAGGCTAGTTGATGTGTTTAGGGGACTCAGTTGCCAACATTGGTGTTCAGTGTTGGGTTTTCCAGAGGGGTTTCTATTTATAGCAGTGGTCGTTCTTGACGTTGCCATCTTCAGTTGGTCACAAGTTTTCCCCATTGGTCTTCAGTTTCGCTCAGTTTGGGTGTTTGGCATATACTTACTATTTATAACAGTGCTATTTATAGTAAGTCACCTTTGGGGGAGTTGGTCCCAGGCCAGTGTTCTTGCAGCAACATTATCATTCAGTTTATTGTCAGAGAGCCTAAGGTTGCAGTTGATATTTGTTTAATTCAACCACTTAAGTGATTTTATAAATTAAACTATAAACTTATATCAAGGGGAAAAGTGGTCATTGATGTGTACCTTGTGCCCAATGAAACAACTTTAAGTTGTTTCTAAAAGCATATTAAATATTTTATTATCTCCTTGAAGTGGACGCCATAATGAGGAGGAGATATAATATTTTAAAATGTTAAATATTTCAAAGGGAGAATGGTGTTGGGTTTTGTGCTGGAATTAAGTCCTTTTTGGAATCCATCGCCATAAGTTTTATATTTGGAGTTTGGCTCTCATTTTCATCATCCATGCTTTGACGACTTAGAGAATGCTGCCGGATTGTCTTCTGGTTGCTTGGGCTGCGTTGTGAGGACGAAATCCCTCCATCGTATTGGCTGGTTTCGGTGGTGAAATCTCACCCTAATCAAATATTGGTGTTTATTGACAGTTGAGATCACAAGAGCTTAAACAGTTTGATTTTTGGTGAAGAAATGATGAAGATTTATCAGTATTTCTAAGAGTTTTGGTGTGTAGTTTGAAGGTTTTGGAGTGATTTATTTCAGTTTTTGGGTGTTATGAAATATGGGCTTGAACCTGGTTTTTGACTCGTTGCTCTGAGATGAATGGTCAAATCAAAATGGGTATTGATAAGAGGGAAGGGCAATCTTAAGGCAATTCCAGAGAGTGCTTATTTGCATTTTTAGGTGGAGTTTATGAATTTCTAGATCAAATCGACCTGCCCTAGGAGGACGTCATCTTGCTATTACCAAACCTTGTTTGAAGCCAACACGAGTTGTGGGTTGGGTGCTAGACTTTGGGAGTTTCCAAAGGGAACCTTGGCGTTGGAGAAGCAAGTCTCTTGCATAGCATTGTTGGACACTATTGAAGTACTTCTTGCTGCTTTAATAGGTCATTCCAGGTTTGATTATGCTTTTGAAATATTCTGATATAAACAGAAAATGAATGCAAATGTTATTTGTTCCAATCTGTAATGGAAGGCTTCAGAATTTTGTATTTCTGTTTATTGTAAATATCTTTAAGGTTATATTTTCTTGCAAAGCATTGAAAAATCAATCACAAAACACCATTGCACAAGCAAAAACAGCAAGCCTAGACTTTCAAAAAAAAAAGGGGTGCACATTCCAGAATAGATCAATCAATTACCATTTCATGGTGTCAGAGCTTAGGCTAATTTTTTTAATAAAATTCGTGGCTTTTCCTAAGAAATTTTTTGGAAATTTTAAAAAATGTTTTTGTTCGATTTTTTGATAAAAATCGAAGGTTATCTCGATTGTTAAAAACCACAAAGATTTTTTGAGCGTCAAAGGTTTTTTGGAGAATTTTTTTAAAAATTCTTGGCTTTTTTACCTGAGAAACTTGGATTTTTTTTTCGGAAGTTTTTTTTGTTCGATTTTTTTATAAAAGAAATCATGGGTTTATTGTTCTGGAAAATTCGCGGAAGTTTTTGTTTGCAAAGATTTTGTGGGCATTTTCGTGAGAAATTTCGAGGGTTTTTTTCTCATAATCACAGATTAGTTTCTGTGTAAAATTGCACCTTATTTCTTCCTAAAATTCGTGGTATCTTTTCCTTTGAGCAATCATAGGCTTTTTTCATAGATTCTTGTGGCGCTGAAGAAAAATCGTGACTGTGTCTTCGTCCAGAGTTCGTGGGCGACTTTTTGCACATTGTGAGTTTTTTTTTATTCCTTATGTGCTACCTGCAACTAGATCTGCATTGGCTAGTTTTTTTTGTTTGAAGAAACTTGCGGCTGGAGCACTATTTCTTGCAAATCGCGTGAAGTTTTTGACAAAATTTTCAAGTGTTTTTCTGATTTTCGCAACCTACAATGGATTTTGAAGGGTTTGTTTTGACAGATTTTTGAAAAGTCCATGTTTGGTTTTAAGCTATGCCAGGGTTTTTTGAGTTTTTGGTGGGTTAAAAAAAATCGTGCCCTTGTTTTTGACGATTTTTTTGAAAAATTCACGTGCCTCCTGCCACCTAGGGTTTCTGGGTGAAGTCTATGTTTTTCTCTATTTTTGGACAAAATCGTGGGTTTTTGAGCCTTTGATTTTTTTGCGATTTTTTACAAAATTGTGGGACTAGATGATTGCTTTGGAATTCATGCTGTTTGATTACCTCGTTTTTCGTGCCTTTGGAAAATGGGAGGTGTTGTGACCTTTTTCACAACATCACCCCATCAAGATGGGGACCCCCTAAATTTTGCTCCATTCTGGTCTTTTGGCTTTGGTTCGCTCTCTCTCCGGTCTCTGGTCCTTCCGGGGATGTCCTGTCGTTTGACCCAGGTTAAAGTATTGGTTAAGTCTGTGTAATTAGGGTTTTCATCCTTCAGGCTTATTAAAGGTCAAATTGAGTTACGAAATTGAAATCTAAGCTTAGTGCAGCAATCAGAAGACTTCCAGCAGAGTCCCCCCAAATTTTCACTGTATTCCGGCAACTTACTATTTTTAGTAAGTATTCAATTTGGGACTATTTT
>CM021102.1:27477939-27607926 GCA_007115665.2 Sequoiadendron giganteum
GACTTACTATTTTTAGCCAGTGCATGCATGCAGACCAGTTTTCTGGGTTTTTCTGGGCTTTTTGAGATCCCACGGGCAATATGACATGCGAAACCATCCGGCAGTGGATGAGCCACTTTTCAGGCAGTTTCTATATTTAGCAGGTACACTCTGGCAGCCACCCAACACTCCAGTTCAGCAAGCAGAACGACATGCAGAAGGAACGAGGACAAACGGAGACCGTTCGGGATACATGCAAGTCAAATTAGGGTTTCCACTTTTATAGGGGGTAAAATCCAAAAATAGCCGAGACGGAGTACCCCACCCATGTCAGCACACTTCAAGGCACTTGCTGGCAAAATTTGAGCAGAATCAGAGAACTTACTATTTTTAGTAAGTTAAGGCATGGCTATAAATAGCAGGTCTGCACTCGGGGTTGGCATCAGAACGACACTCAAGCTATCAAGATCAAGCGTTGCAACTTTCAGGCAAAACGGAGCTACTAAAGTCAGAAAGTCAAAACTTACTATAAATAGCAGGTGGCTATAAATAGCAGGTCAGGGTAGAGGACTGGCAAAACAGGTTCACAAGGTGAAGAAGATCATATGATGAAATTTTCAGGCAAAACGGAGCCTTAGAGGTTGAAAATCAAGGGACTTGCTAAAAATAGCACAGCTTGCTAAAAATAGAATGCATAAACAAAGATAGGCAGAGGCATGGAAAATATTCTAAGTGTGGGAAAATGAAAGTATCCCCTTCAAAATGCGCCCACCTCACAGATTGATAGCTTGAAAATTGTCTAAGGCAGAATTCAAAGTTGAGCATAGCAAATGCGCCCACCTTAATGGAAGCCTTGAAAGTTTCTAAGGCATGAAACAAAAGCTCATACCTCAAAATGCGCCCAAGGAGGAATAGGGGGAGCATCAAAATTTTCTAAGGCAAAAACAAAAGTGGGCATGTGAAAATGCGCCCAAGGTTGTGAGGCCAAGTCAAAATTTCCTAAGTGGTAAAATGAAAGCTTGAGGGGCAAAATGCGCCCATAAGCTCAAGGGGTATCAAAAAATTTCTAAGTGTTAAGTTGAGAGCTACCCCCCCTAAATGCGCCCTCACCTTGAAGAAAGTGATGAAGGCATTGAAATTGCCTAAGGCATGGAAAGTGAAAGCACACCCATGAAAATGCGCCCTCATCTTGAAGCTACCCCATCAAAATGCGCCCAAGGAAGATGTTGCTGGAGAAAAGCGGCTAAGGCATTGAAGATAGAAGTAGACCCTTCAAAGTGTGCCCACCTCAAGTGTAAAAGGGGTTGCTGGAGAAAAAAAACGCCTAAGGCAAAGTTGAAAGCTCACCCTATGAAATGCGCCTTCATCTTGAAGCTACCCCATCAAAGTGCACCCACCATGGAGAGGTTAACAAGGAAAACGCTTAAGTGTTTGAATGGAAGCATGGCACATCAAATACGCCCTCAAGAAGGAGAAAAGGTGAAAAATAAACTAAGGCATTGAAATGAAAGTAGAGAGGTCAAAATGCGCCCTCAAGTCAAGGCTTACATATGAAAAACGCCTAAGTGTTTGAGTGAAAGCTTGGCCTAGTAAATGCGCCCACCTTGTAAGTGTTGTTACGTGAAATTCTTCTAAGGCATGAAACAAGAGGTTAGGTAAAAACGCCTATGTATGGAAAATGAAAGTGGAGGGGTAGAAATGCGCCCTCACTTGAGAATACCACCCCCTAAATGCGCCCACCATGGAGAGGTTAACGTGAAATATTCTAAGGCAAAAACAAAAACACCACCCCTCATTTGCGCCCATGGAGGATTGAAGGTTAAAAACGCCTAAGGCAAAAGCGGGAGTTGACAAGGTTAAATGCGCCCAAGGGGTCAAGGGGGTTGAAAAGCGCCTAAGGTAAAATCGAAGGTTCAACATCTAAAATGCGCCCAAGTTGAAAGTGAGGACTTAGAAAAAGTTTCTAAGTGTCGAAAACGAAAGTGCCAAGGTAAGAATGCGCCCTTGAAGGGGTTGATGAAATTAAAAATTCCTAAGGCCTGGAAATTTAAATTTGAAAGAAATACGCCCAAGGAGAGAGGATTTAAATTTATTTCTAAGTATGTGGGCGAGGGGTGCAGGAAAGAATAATACCAAGAGGTCAAGTACGCCAAGAGAGAAAATGTTAGAAAATTTTTCTAAGTGAGATAGCATTTCACTAGGGGAAAATACGCCCTTGGCATGGAAGGATGATTTGATGAGTTTTAAAATTTTCCAAGGGCAGTTGAAGGTTGACGAATATTTTTCAAGGGGAAGATTTGATATCGTTGAATATTTTCCATGGGTCAAGTGAAAATCAAATGAACCCGTTTAAAATGCACCCATGAGTTAACAGAGTTTGAAAATTAATTTCCTAAGGGAAATTTTAATATTTTCAGAGGAAATTCGTTTTGCCTAGATTATTTTCCTGACGGAAGTTAAATTTCAGAGGATGAATTATTTCGAGCACGCAAATAATTTTTAATCACTCGGAGTTGAACATTTTAATGAGAGAATTTAAAATGTCTAAGGCAAATTTTATGAAATCGAGGATTTAAATGACAGACATTTTAAAAGTTGGAAATAAATTTGCAACTCCCACGAAATTTTTCGAGTTGAATTTATTTAAACACCGCGAGATTTTAAAATGAAATTCAAGTGATTGTTTTTCTCGCGAAGTTGTTTAAATCGCCAAGAGTTAACTGGCAGACTAAGAGGAAAATTCAAAATTTGAAGAAGAAGGAATCATTATTAATGGCGATTGCCATAATGACCGGCTGACGACTAGCCCACTACTGCGCTTGAATTAGAAGATTCCGAACGAAGAGAGTGGAAAATTGATGAAGGTGCTAAAAATAGCCCCAACACTACTTAGCAGGATTCTCCGAGAAGAGTTATTTAAACAATCTCTTCTCTCATTTCTCCTCACATTGTTTCGAAGTTGAAGTTGCTGAAGAAGTTCTGGAGAGATTGAAATATTTTCGAAGTGGTTGAGGAGAGAAATTCTTTGAGAGTTTATTTTATTTCGGAGTGTTGAGTTGCTGAAAGTGCGAAGTGCTGGAGAAATTTTCATTTGCCGAGACTCTTTCTTTCAAAAAGCTGAAAGTGTGTTGCTGCAATTTCAAAGTTGAAGGTTGAAGTTGTTTTTCGGAGTTGCTGGAAGATTTATTTGTTGAAGTTGCTGCAGAGTGTTGAGTTGCAGAAATTTATATTGTGCTGGGGATTTATTTCGAAATTGCTGAGTATTGAAGTTGCACGAAAGTTGAAGCTTGTTGCAGATTTTACTTATTCAAGCTGCTAGAAGTTGAAAGTTGCTGAGGTTGACGAAGTCAAGACAAAGGATTTAATTCGCTTTGTGCTGAGAAAGTATCCACATTGCTGAAAGTTGGTAGTTGGCTGCAATTTTCTTCGCCAGTCGGAAGTGCAGTCGTTGAAAGCTTCTTTATAAGCTTGAAGTTTTTTTTATACAGTACGAAGTTTGGAGTTAGTAATTTATGCTGAGAGTTTTTATTTTCAAAAAGCTAACTCCACGTTCGCAGCCGTCTCAGAGGTTACTTCATTTTATTTAAAAAATCTGCAACCTAGCTTATTGCTATTCTATTTTATTTTGCAGATGGCCGGAGCAAAGGATGTTGCAGGAACAAGCAGAGCCGCAGGCAGAGCTGCAAACACTGAAGCAAGCAAGGCTAGCTCGTCCCGGCAGGCAATGATTAAAAGGCTCGCTAAGCCATTTCTCCCAAAGTCGGCAATAGTTTCAAAGTTGGCGGGATTAAATGACACCAACCTTTGTTCATTTAATCTAAATGCACTCAAATCGAGGATGTTCGGGCTAGGGGGCCATCAACCATCAGTCACGGCACATAATGTAATGAAGAGTGGAATCTACGCAGCTGCTAGTTTTCCGCCCGCAATTCAGTGTCCGGAGCTAATTATGGAGTGCGCCAATCACTACAAGCCAGAACGTAGGACGATTGTCTCTCCGGATGGTAAACTGCTCGCCAACTTCACACCGGATGCCATCGGAGAGGCATTTGGGATTCCAACTGCTGAGGAGATGTTATACAAGACAAACAAAAGGGCAGACAAGATGTACTCTTCCTCTTTCGAAAGAGTCACTGCAGTCATCAACAGAGTTTGGATGCAGAAGCCGAGGCCACCCCGCACTAAGCTCCCAAAGCAGATAATTGCCGAGGACGTGAAACAAGAATACTGTGATTTGATAATGATGTTGAGCCGGGTGAATGGGAGTGCACAGGCTTACATTTTCGAGCCTTGGATGTTCTACTTCATCGAGATCATCTTGGAAGGAAAAGAGTGTGTCGATTGGGCTAGGATGATTAGCAACCACATCGATGAGCAATTCAGGAGCTTGAAGGTGACGAAGACTTTCTACATGAGCTCATATGTAATTTACATGTTGGCCAGAATGACTAAGTACAGAGGGATTTCGTACAAGGAGCCAATCGGCTGTGCCCCTGGTCAATTCAAAATCCATGAAGCCTGCACACAGCTACATTTAGCTAACATTGCCAACTATAAACGGGCAAATGATGCATTCACAATGCACATCGCGAGGACACTTCAACAGAGGACGCAGCAGAGAATATCTAAAGAAGCACAGACACTGATTGAGGAATATGGGTATTGGCTCATCCAATTCCTGAAATTCACATATATTAGGCTGCAGGGGTTCACTTCGTATCCGTATCGGTTACCACGATACCCCACTGATCACATAGTAATGCTTGAGGTATCTAGGCAATTGATTGCCTACGATAAGATTCAGAAAAGGAAAAAGAAGGGTGGACTTGATTTCCCTATCACCATGGGAAATTCCATTGAGGTGTGTCCCTCTTTGCAGGCAGCCCGAGAGGCAGAGGACGAGCTGCAATCTTATCATTTGTCATATCACACAGGCAGGCAGGATTTCGATCCTTACAGGAACATCCGGATGATACAGAACGTTGAATACCGGCACAGAGCTCATCTGGAGGACTTTTGGGCAAATGCAGTGGATGAGGCTGAGATAAGAAGAAGGATGTTTTCCAGACTTCCTCTCAAGTTGATTAGAGAATGTGAGATTATTCCAGTTCCCGACCAGGTGGAGGAGGATGTCAACGTCATGCAACCCGACTATGGGTCAGTTAGGGATACTCCTGTCCCACCACCTGATTGGTCCGAGCCAGAGATCATGGACTTGGACACGCTTTCTATCCCGGTGATGACTTTTACCAGGACTTGGGTCGACAGACATGTATGCAGACTCAAGAGCAAGTCGATCGCCCTTACTTATAGCTTGATGGGTGACCCAAGGCCGTTATCGGTAAAAAGGGGGAAACAAATTGCTCAGACATCGAGGGCACAAGTGGAAGTGCCAACCCAACCGATACCGTTGAGGATAGAACAAGCATCACCCGTGCACTCACAAACTCAGTCTTCGAGTTTGAGAGTGGTTTCATTATTTGCCGATCAGAGGGCAGGATTAGAGGAAGAGCGGGGACTTGAGGAGGTAGATCAGCCCAACGCCCGGGAATCAGCTAGTGTCAGTCTATCCAGGGGCGGCCAACAGGAGGAGGAAGAGGAAACAATGGCCGACACCCATTTTCAGCAGATGTTGGACACGGCTTTGGAAGAAGAAGAAAACACAGAACAGGGGACCCAAGGGTCGGGAGATACCCAGCTTATAGAGGAGGATGAGCCTGAGCAAACCAGTGCAAGAAGAGAGGAAGTGCACGAGATGGAGGCAACAGAAGAACAGCCCCTTGTCATTTGTAATCCACAGCAGACAGTGCCTGATTGGCTTTCCGACAGAATGAGGAGAGAACCCGAGGATGACACGGATCCGGCCATTGAGATGGAGGAGTTCCTCAGGAGGATCAGTGCGCCACCAGAGAAGAAAAGGGCCCGAAAGTTTTCAAAGATCTCGACCGACGAGTCAGGCTCTCGCACGCTTCAGGTGGCTATTCCGAGGGAAGATTGTGATCGAACCGAGGAGAGGCCTGAAAATTATGTGATCACCACAGTAGAGTTGGGTCGTCCTACGGGAGCCCAAGTTATCGAGGAGTTCGATAACTCCTATCAGGCATTGAAGGATCAGTTGCTCCGCACGGAGGGGAAGTATAAGAAATTGAAGAAGGAGCACAAAACCTTGATAGGATACGTACAAAATCTAGCACATCCAGGTGAACCAGCAAACCCAGCAGTGGAACGTCCATCAGAGCTTCCGAAGAGAGTCAGTTGTTGCCTTAGAGGATTTGAAGAAAATGGAAACGGAGGACAAGTGGGTTAGCCGTGTTCATACCGAGACAGGGAAATTCATGGAGGACCTCGCCGATGCTTATCGACAGGCCTCAAATATTTTGGCACGGATGGATATAGTAGATCAGGCCTGGGGTGATACTCGCATCTATCAAACGAAGACTGTACTTCGTTTGGGGGCTTTGATGCATATACCTCTAGAAACCTTGGTGGATGGAGGTGTAATTCAGAGAGGTGATAGGTATGATTTCACTAGTTGGTACTCCTCGGTGGTCACAGGCCGTGGATTTCACGACGCAGCAAGGGCAGATTCAGCTAAAGTGAGGAAAGCAATGGGCAACATCTTGGGGGGAGTCCTCAATACATTAGAAGCCATATTTGCTAGAAAGTTGGTCCCAGAGGAGATAACTGCTGATGGCTTGAAAAGTAGACTGCCTCCATTCTTCTCAGCTGCGAGGTCACTTGTCCTGGATGACTTTGAGAATGTCTCCACGTTCTCTAGTATAATTCAGCATACCCAGGACGCCTTGGTGACATGGAGGAAATCTTACACCAGATACGGACAGACGGTAGCAGTCTTGGAGTTCCAGCTCAACCATATTCCACCGATCTCTACACAGGAGGTTGAAGCAGTATTGGCCCGGTTGATCGAGTTTGCTATCCGGGAGAAGGCCAGTGGGAACGCGCTGCTTGATGAGGATCTTCTTGATGATGGTAGTGGGCATTAATTGCTCATTATGATTCCTGCAGGGGAGTGGAGAATATTCTGTGCATTCATTGCCCACTCCTCTCTGTGGCGGTTTTTAGGGCAGAAACCCTAATCAGGGCATAGGTGGCTCGATCTGAGCCCTTCATTGTAATTTGATCTAAACCGTCCACTGAATTGGACTTATTATAAAAGGGGCATCCCCCCTCATTTGTAAGATATTAGAAATTAGACATTAGATCAAGAGTTGAATCAGAGCTAGAGAGTAGAAGGCATATAGCATTTAGCTTAGAAGTTAGCTTTAGATTGAGGAGGGAAGAAAACTTTCCTTTGAAAGTTTTGTAAAAGGTTGTTGTGAACACTTTTCATAATACAAAGAGTTTCATTGCTTGGTGATTTCTTCTTTGTTATGAGTAGCTAGCAAGGCCATTTCGTCTTTCCAATTCAAGGTAGATAGAGTAAAGTAGATTTCTATTTCATGCAAGTAGTTGTTAATTGTGGAGTGTGGCGTTGTGATTTGAGCATATCTTCTTTCATCCATACCACTAGCGGGCTTACTGATGGTAAGTTCGCCTTGCGTGGTCAACTGGAGTATCAGCACTTAACTTCGATTATGGTTCATATGTTTGTATGCGTCGTATTGACGGTATGAACGTGTTGCGTCATAGTTTGAACACTTTTCTCATCCTTTGAAGATTGCACCAACTTTGTCGGAGTTGTTCGAAAGGAGACAAAGCAAAGTTTGGTTTGAAGATTGTTTAAGTCGATCCTCGTCCTCCACCCTTTAGAAATAGATTTGTAGAATCCCTATCCCTATCCCCTTTAAATTCTGCATTTTCCGAGTCAGTCTAGATACCAAAACAATATTGCCAAATCATTCATGTCCTAATTGCTTCACAGAGTCGAACAACTACGTAAGTCCCCTTGAAATAACCAGCAAAACACATCAACCAACTGAGTCTATTCGCGATAAAAGGAACCTTGGAGTCGAACACATGAACTTTCAAGCAATCTTAGCATGTGGGACACTTTGATCAAGAGAGAATAGAGTGACCGTTGGACAACTTTATTCTGTGCTGGCGCTGTCATAAAAAGCACGTCAACAGGAGGGATGGCATCTTTGACCAACATCATGTTGGAAAGTAGCCAAAGGTTCAATGGTAAAACTACAACACGTGGAAGCAATAGATGCTCACTATTTTTGAGTATCGATGTCTAGATTCAATTGTTTTGGGAACGTCTGCACACCCTATAGCTACAAGCAAAGAATAGGAGAAGTACGATGAGTGTAACTGTGAAGCGGTTATGTTGCTCAAGCTATCAGTCACCGATGAGATGCTACCAAAAATACCATCTGGTAAGACTGTTGCGGAGATTTGGAAACACTTGAAGGATCTTCATGAAACCTCAGACAAGGGCATGGCGTTCTTCCTTAAGAATATGCTGTTTTCCATTATGATGGATGACAAGATGTCTTTGCAAGATCACCTGATGAAGATCAAACACATTTGCGATCAACTAGAGGCCATTGGTCGCAAGATGGAAGAGGAGGATATGGTGGTGATCACACTGAAAAGCTTGCCACCATCCTATGAGCACTTTATTAAAACTCTCAACATTACCTCCACCAATGTTGACCTAAATTTTGATGAGTTGTGCAACAAGCTCTTGCATCAGGATAGGTGGAAGAAGCAGTTTGGGAGCAACAACGAGTCTCCCAGTGTTGAACAAGCGTTTATTGCCAAAGATAAAGGCGAAGGCATGTCCACTCAGTAGAAAGGACAAGGCAAATCAGAGGATAGCTCCAAGAAGCCTTTCACATGCCACTAATGTGGTAAGATTGGTCATATGAAAAAGCATTGCAGGAAGTGGTTGGTTGATTAGAAGTCCAACCAGGAAGGGTCTCAATAGAAGGCCCATGTAGGAGAGCATACTGAGCAGAAGGAGTCTGCCTTTTATGCATTCATGGCTAGAAGACCATTAGATTATGGGTAGACTTAGTTTAAGTTAGTAGAATGACCATTAAGGGAGGATATTAAAATAATATTGTAATATTTAATGGTCATCTTAGTTGTTAGTTAGTTGCTAGTTTACTTTCAGTTAACTTAGTTTACTTTAGTTAGTTTTAGCACTTTCAGTTTATTGTTTTTGTTCACGATTGTTTCTTTTTAGAAACATCGTCTTGTAATTCATTATATAAGGAGTATTCCTCTTCTTTGTTTAGATCAAATAGATCAATCAATTACCATTTCACAAATAATTGAGTATCAAATGGGTTTATACCTTCTTGTAGCTGATCCCATATTGCTGATTTGTCAATCTCCATGGTGGCATCTCCTGCAATCTTTGTGTGCTTTTCATCTAGAGCTTTAGTAGGTGACTCTCTTGTGTCCTTGTCCAAATAGGGTTGAAGTGAGCTTATAGCTTTAATCTCTTCAGAACTTAGAGTCTAATCCTCAATGCATGTGGTCTGATTTTTATCTTTCCCATGAACACCTATAGGCTGCAAGTCACAAACAAGTGCTTCCTCTTCCATCTCTAACCCCTCTTTCGATTTCTCTTCAAACATTCTCCTAATGTATTTCACCAAATCTATCTTCCCAGGTCTCAAGGTTACAACTAGATTCAGGAAGTCATTAAAGGACAACTGTGTTTCAAAGCCATCAGGCATGCTTTGGTACTCCTCAAATAGTTGGATAGCTTCTTGTTCATAACTCTCCTTAATTTGATCTTCAACCCTCTTGAAACCCATGGTCATATTCTGAATTTTAATTGAATCACCCAATAGGATGGCAAGAACTTGGGCTTTTATACCACTGTAGTGTCCCACCCCAAATTGGATTGGGAAATAGCGATATCTTTCCAATTGTCTCTGTTTGATATATGGAACATTTTGTCAAACATTTCACATACTAATTGATCCGATTATTTTCAATGACTTGGAGATTTGTAATTTGCATACATTGAATTTAAAATAAGACTACATCATATATTGCATTGTTCATTTTATGATAATCTCCTAATACATCAGAATGAAATATACAACTACCACAACAATATTTTTGATCAGCAATAATCATAAACATACATTCAAAACATCAAAGTTTAGTCTGAATATGGTGTACCAGTTTGACTGATTTCTACAATAGATAGTAGTGCCTGATGGAATCCCTTTGATTGGCAAGAAATAGAACAAACTAAGTATAAGTCCCAGTGTTGGTTATGAATTCAACTCCCTGCACAATGGTCACGCCCAACCCACTGCCCACGGCCCTTGTAGATGTTTTTGAAGCTAAACCCGTGCCCTAGAAAGGTCGCGGTTATCCCTATTGGCTCGTGTGAATGCAAGGATGGTTTGCAGTAGACTAACGGCCTCCTCAAGACCTCATGACTAGGCTATGGCAACAAATAACAGTAGAATCAGCTGGTTGTAGCAAGCAATAAATGTATCCTGCACGCTCCTTCAAGACTTTGACCCCCAATGATGATAAACCCTTCTCAGAGATGTTGGCGCATTACCTGGGGATAGATATACCACTATAGTGTCCCACCCCAAACTGGATTGGGAAATAGCGATATCTTTCCAATTGTCTCAGTTTGATATATGGAACATTTTGTCAAACATTTCACATACTAATTGATCCGATTATTTTCAATGACTTGGAGATTTGTAATTTGCATACATTGAACTTAAAATAAGACTACATCATATATTGCATTATTCAATATGGAACATCATACGTTGCATTGTTCATTTTATGATAATCTCCTAATACATCAGAATGAAATATACAACTACCACAACAATATTTTTGATCAGCAATAATCATAAACATACATTCAAAACATCAAAGTTTAGTCTGAATATGGTGTACCAGTTTGATTGATTTCTACAATAGATAGTAGTGCCTGATGGAATCCCTTTGATTGGCAAGAAATAGAACAAACTAAGTATAAGTCCTAGTGTTGGTTATGAATTCAACTCCCTGCACGATGGTCACGCCCAACCCACTGTCCACGGCCCTTGTAGATGTTTTTGAAGCTAAACCCGTGCCCTAGAAAGGTCGCGGTTATCCCTATTGGCTCGTGTGAATGCAAGGATGGTTTGCAGTAGACTAGCGGCCTCCTCAAGACCTCACGACCAGGCTATGGCAACAAATAATAGTAGAATCAGCTGGTTGTAGCAAGCAATAAATGAATCATGCACGCTCCTTCAAGACTTTGACCCCCAATGATGATAAACCCTTCTCAGAGATGCTGGCGCATTACTTGGGGATAGATATACCATTGTAGTGTCCCACCCCAAACTGGATTGGGAAATAGCGATATCTTTCCAATTGTCTCAGTTTGATATATGGAACATTTTGTTAAACATTTCACAGACTAATTGATCCGATTATTTTCAATGACTTGGAGATTTACAATTTGCATACATTGAACTTAAAATAAGACTACATCATATATTGCATTGTTCATTTTATGATAATCTCCTAATACATCAGAATGAAATATACAACTACCACAACAATATTTTTGATCAGCAATAATCATAAACATACATTCAAAACATCAAAGTTTAGTCTGAATATGGTGTACCAGTTTGATTGATTTCTACAATAGATAGTAGTGCCTAATGGAATCTCTTTGATTGGCAAGAAATAGAACAAACTAAGTATAAGTCCTAGTGTTGGTTATGAATTCAACTCCCTGCACAATGGTCACGCCCAACCCACTGTCCACGACCCTTGTAGATGTTTTTGAAGCTAAACCCGTGCCCTAGAAAGGTCGCGGTTATCCCTATTGGCTCGTGTGAATGCAAGGATGGTTTGCAGTAGACTAGCGGCCTCCTCAAGACCTCATGACCAGGCTATGGCAACAAATAACAGTAGAATCAGCTGGTTGTAGCAAGCAATAAATGAATCATGCACGCTCCTTCAAGACTTTGACCCACAATGATGATAAACCCTTCTCAGATATGCTGGCACATTACCTGGGGATAGATATACCACTGTAGTGTCCCACCCCAAACTGGATTGGGAAATAGCGATATCTTTCCAATTGTCTCAGTTTGATATATGGAACATTTTGTCAAACATTTCACATACTAATTGATTCGATTATTTTCAATGACTTGGAGATTTGTAATTTGCATACATTGAACTTAAAATAAGACTACATCATATATTGCATTATTCAATATGGAACATCATACATTGCATTGTTCATTTTATGATAATCTCCTAATACATCAGAATGAAATATACAACTACCACAACAATATTTTTGATCAGTAATAATCATAAACATACATTCAAAACATCAAATTTTAGTTTGAATATGGTGTACTAGTTTGACTGATTTCTACAATAGATAGTAGTGCCTGATGGAATCCCTTTGATTGGCAAGAAATAGAACAAACTAAGTATGAGTCCCAGTGTTGGTTATGAATTCAACTCCCTGCACAATGGTCACGCCCAACCCACTGTCCATGGCCCTTGTAGATGTTTTTGAAGCTAAACCCGTGCCCTAGAAAGGTCGCGGTTATCCCTATTGGCTCGTGTGAATGCAAGGATGGTTTGCAGTAGACTAGCGGCCTCCTCAAGACCTCACAACCAGGCTATGGCAACAAATAATAGTAGAATCAGCTGGTTGTAGCAAGCAATAAATGAATCCTGCACGCTCCTTCAAGACTTTGACCCCCAATGATGATAAACCCTTCTCAGAGTTGCTGGTGCATTACCTGGGGATATATTTCCAATCGACCTAGTTTTATGCAACAATTATTCCTACAAACCATATGCCCAACTAAATATTAAGGCACCAAATTTGAGTGTATTAAATCACCACAGCTATTCTGGCATCTAGTATTCCTTGTGCAAATGCCCTCAAATCTGAACAATAATCTCGATCTTCAATACTGAATAGAGAATTAATGATGTGATATTTCAAAACCCTTGTCAACTGATCAAACAATCCTTTGAAGCACAGGCATAACCCTTGAAATGGAGCTATCAACAAGTAGCCTTGGGAGATCTTTCACTCTTGTAGCGTACTGTTCCTCACGAGGGCTTTCGCCCTCAATGAAGTCGAGTTTTTTCAGATTCTCCAGTCCAACCTACAAAACCCTTATCAAATTTCTTCTCCAGGATGATCTGTAGATGAGCTCTCAAAAGGGCTTTTATATCTCCCCAAACTCTCATGCCCATGTTGGCTTTTGCATTATATATTATTTAATTTAAATTCTCACTTGTTATCCTCTTTAAATTAGGCGCTCAATTTTATAATATAAATATTCTTTTAAAAATCAATTATATCCCCTTTAACATATAGTCCTTTAATATATATTAATAACACATAAAGTTAAATATTTTAATTTAACTTTATTATTGACATTATTAAAACTTAATACATAGGAGCATAATAAAACCAAGATAAATCCAAGATAGAAATCCAACATTATGCCCAATATAGTAATACTGCGAATTGACCATACTAGTGACCCCCTGTGACTTACTATAAATAGTAAGTATGGATAAAGTGTCCAAACCAGGCTTCAAAAGGTACACAACAAAATCCTTGGTAAACACTGAGCTGGGAAAAACCAATAGAACTCAAAAGGTTGACTGAACAAGTCCGCAAATGCCCTCAAAGGGCCCCCTAACCACCCTATTAGTCCACGGGAACCAAGTGATGGACTAACCTCTGCAACTGATCACTGCCTAGGAAAAGGGGACATTACAAAATCTCAAGATCATAATAGTGTAAAATGGTGCCCCTCCACTTTCTCTATAGGTGTGATAAGTGATAGTTGAATGAAGAATTGGAGAAGCCTGCAAATTTTAGAAGCTATTGGAATTTGATTGTGCTGGGGACTTATGAAGAAGATCCCCATGATTCCCAACCTCTATTACTGAGTAGGGCGAGAGGGAGAATGCAAGCCAGCTATTATTACACCTAGTATTCACGGATTCACCACCGACCAAACATTGCATTAAGGTTTTATCACAGACCTCCTAAGTTTCAACACCAACATATAAGAATATAATCAAAGTCTATGATTTGAAGGTTTTAATATTTAATATTACCAAAAGACAAAACAAAAACCAAGTATGTTTTAGTAATGCATAATTCCAATAAAACCATTCATTTTGGCTATGGTCTTATTAGCTTTACAAGGGATTTTAAATATTCATAAGGATATCTCTTTGTTTGGGCTATGGATTTCAACATGTTCTCATTTTTTGTAAATTAAACTAGATATTTTGGTTGCGCTTTCCTTACCTGCTGTTTGGGACTGTTGGGGACCATGTGATCGATTAAAATGGGAAACAATGATGAATTTGCTGTCATAAGATGTTGTTTGTGTGTGGCCCATGGCACTTGTGTTCTCCTTTCTGCCTGGTGTGTGGCTATCCATTGTCATGCCCATTACTTCTATTTCTTTCCTATATCATGGTCTGCACTGCAGAGTATGATGAGGGAATTAGGATTGTTTTGGGAGTCATCTTTTACCGTCTTTCGGCCTAGTTTTCTGCACAGCTTCCAGGTATGTAAATTTCTTTTTGTCTTTTCTCTCTCAAAATGCAGCTTATCATTGCTAGCAGGGATTAAACCAGCGAATATATTGATTTGCATACTTTAAAACCCTCCATCAAGCCCCACATTTTTTGTATCTTGTAACCCTAGCATGTCATTTGGTGATGGTACTTTATTCAAAATCCAAAAAGGATCTAGGACATTTGAATTCTTACCATAGCGTCCAAATATGGCACTTGAACAATTGCTGTTTCCCTATTTGAATCCCAGAAAAAAAAAAAGAAGGAAAACAGAGGATTTAGAATATTGATAAAACTGGAAGTGTATATCCAGGTTAAATCTGATTGCAACTCAAGGAGCGCAAATAAACAAACCATTTAATGTGTAGATACTTTTTTGAGAGCTTAGAAATCATTCCCATTTTCCTGTACAAGAACTAATTCTCTTTGTGCGATTTTGTACAAATATATGTACATATGACACATTTGTGCAAGCACTACATATACCCAGGTATTTTTATATACTGTTATATATCTGAATGCCCTGTGCACATATGAATGTAAATATGTATATACACATTTACACCTGTGTATGAGTATGTTACTATATACATACTTACACTCCTAGTGTCCACATATGAATACAGGCATATAACAGTATATAAAGACAAAATAAAATCACTAACTCACCATATATGTATATTAAATCAAAAATATTAAGTTGTGCCAATTTGAAGGTTTTTATTTTATTAGATGTCAAGAACTTGGAAGCAAAGTTATATATCCTTCTCGTTCTGCCCTCAGTGAACCAAGGCTTTTGGGAAGTACGTTAGGAGGTTTATAAGATAAAGTCCTATAGAAGTCCCACAATTGATTAAGCCACATTTTAGTAGTTGCATCTTGTTGCAGAACTTATTTAGGATTTTATGCTTAATGGCCTTTCTTAACCTGCATCATTGAGTCATTTACAAAAGTCAGTTTCCAAGAACCACAGAGCTATTGAATCTTAAATTATTAAAAGATAAATAAGGTAATTTACATACAGTCTTTGCAAATATACATCTCAGCATCATGCCTTTCAAGTGTGTGCATTTATTTTAACCAGTTCATAACTGATGTTAGGATGCTAAAGATAATAGATACAAAGCAGAATTTCTTGCTGAAATAAGGAGCCATAGAAAATATGCATATATGTAGAAAGCACATTTTTTTAAGAAATCTGTAGTTAATCATTTCAAGTCAGCATTCTAATAAATAATGACAAAGAAAAACATATTCACATTTTAACAATAAAGCTACCCTCATGCCTAAATGGATGCTATTGTAATCATATGAAATTGACATGTTGGGGTATCCTGTGTTAATTAAAGAAAGTGCTTTGGCCAAAGCTGTATAATCAAACTGTTGCATAGTTAACTATTTGAGTTCTCTCACTGCCACACCATGGTGTTAAAGGACATTGCATTTGAATACACGGTTGCTTGCTAAGCATGAGGCAAGGAATGCTAAAATGTTAGTAACATCATGATAGTACATATTTCATGCATGTCAGCCATGGTTAGCTAGACCCTTCGTGATGGTCGGGCTTCTCTTGTAGAGTAGTGCAGGGAAGCTTATTGCTTCATGGTAGGGTGAAAGTCATTCCGATGATACTCTCTCTTCTTCGAGTTGCAAAGGAAGATATTCCAGAAAGAAGATTTCTGATTATAAAGACCTAGTCACATTGTAAACATATACTATTTATTTAATTGTGAATAAGAACTAAGGTGGTAAGAGGTTGGTTCTTGTTGAAAGTGATCAGTGATTCTATTGTAAATATTGGTTATTGTTGGAAAGAAAATTGTAATGGTTAAATGACTCATTTGAATTCATGTGTACTGTTGACATTACAAAAATATCCTTTATTACTCAATCAACTATATGAAACATTGTTAATAATGCATGATGAAGTTATGATTAGTTCCAAATTATATGTTTAAGAGTTCATTATGAGAATTAATTATGAGAATTAACAATATAATGGTAATTTAATATTGATTCATTGTTATTGTTGATGTTGATGTTTAATATTAATATTAAATGATTATGTTGTGTATTATGGAGTAGTATTACAACAGGTTTGATTAAAGTTGAACACATATCACTAGTTTGACTATGAACAAACCTATCTCAAATAGAACTAGATGTGTAAAATGGTTTCAATTGAGGATCATTACATCATAGAAGACTACAAGATCGCATCGAGAGGGTTTGGAAAGTGTCAAAAT
The DNA here is from genome assembly GCA_007115665.2 of Sequoiadendron giganteum. Taxonomy (NCBI): domain Eukaryota; kingdom Viridiplantae; phylum Streptophyta; class Pinopsida; order Cupressales; family Cupressaceae; genus Sequoiadendron; species Sequoiadendron giganteum. The sequence goes on from CM021102.1 coordinate 27,494,703, forward strand.
GTTCCTTTTAGTTACAAGCACACGTGGGCTTCCTCTTCAATCCTTTTTGTAACTCATTCTTGTTAAAAAAAAAACTCTAAAAAAGAGATGATTGTACTTGGTTATTCCCAGTGTTCCACAGAGTTTCAAAATGGGGGATGTAGGCACACAAGGATGGCAATTTTTTCTTCTCAAAATTTGGGATGGTGGTGCAAATAATATATAATATAATATAACATATCAATATAATATAATATATTTTGAAAAATTAATTTACGCCGAAGGGGTATCTAATATGAAGTTGATCAAGCTAAAATGCTCAATCGACAACTCACAATTCTCTGTAGACTTTGCACTACGATCAAACTGATCAGGGCCGTTAATGGCGTTGGCTTTTCATTCATCGGTTTTTGGAATCACTCAGCAAAAACGTCCCCAACTTGTCGATGACTGTTACTTGCGGTTGAAGAACTCCATAGCAAATTAGGGAAAAAAGCCTGCGATTTGATTATTCAGATCTTACAGAGAGAACTGATAAGTTTGATGTCAAGAACAAGACTTAGCTCAAATGTAACACTAGAGTGAACTGTTTGTGAATTGACAGGGAAGGCTATAGAGTGGGAGAGAAAATTGCTGTTAAAATGTTGTTTCCAGGCAAATCGAATAGGGTCATCAAGGTATTCATAACAAAAATAGAGCTTATCAATGGTGTCTCTCACCTTAATTTGCTTACATTACTTGGATTCTCCATGCTTGAAGACATGAGGCTCATTCTCCACAACCTTTGCTACCATTCTCCCTGCCTGTGCAAAAATGGGGGTTTTGGAACAGGGTACAGACATCCATCAAAGCATAAAAGATAGATGAATTTTGTTTGATGTTGTAGTTGCAACTGCCCTGGTAGACATGTATACAAAACGTGGAAGCATAGACAAGGCACATGAACTGTTTGACAAGATTCTGCAAACAGATGTGGTCTCGTGGACTGCAATTCTTACAGGATATGCACAAAATGAATTTGTTGAAAAGGCTTTAGAATTTTCCAAGCAAATGCAATTGTTAGGTTTAAAGCCAAACTCCCTAACCTTTGCTAGCATCCTCCCTGCCCATGCCAAAATTGGAGCTTTGGAACAGGTTATGGACATCCATTGAAGCATGAAAGATAGAGGAACTTTGTTAGATATTATGGTTGCGATTGCCTTAGTAGACATGCATGCAAAAAGTAGAAGCATTAACAAGGCACGTTAACTGTTTGACAAAATACCTGAAAACATGTCATCTCATGGATTGCAACGAGTGTAGGATATGCACAAAATGTATTTGTTGAAAATGCTTTAGAAACTTTCAAGCAAATGCAATTGGCAGATGTATATTCCACAACCTTCACTAGTATCCTCCCTGCCTGTGCCAAAATGGGAGCTCTGGAACAGGGTGTGGACATCCATCAAAGCATCGTGGAAAGAGGATTTTTTTTCAGATATTCTAGTTGGAAATATTCTGGTAGACATGTATGTAAAATGTGGAAGCATAGAAAAGGCACATGAACTGTTTGACAGAATGCCTCAAAGAGAGGTTATCTCATTGAATGCAATGATTGCAGGGTATGCACAAAATATATGGATTATGTAGTAACCTTCTTGAATTCTATTTGTTGAAGTATGAATAATCTTTGAACCAGAGCACTTCAAAAGTTCTCTTTTACAAGTATTACTGCCATCTGCAGAAGATAATGACCGTGGAAGAGACCAATTTCTTGACCTCGACACATTTAGATCCTATTCTGTACCATTCTGATGGTCTTGCATTCCATAGAAGATGCACGCCCATGCCACAAAACTTGATTTCTCTAAAAATGAACATCTCAACCCTTGATTAATTAATATACCCATTTTGCAGATTGAAATGAATTCCTAAAAGAATGCAGATATAACGCAAAATTCTGTTTGGCTTCAATTGGGAGAGAAAATGTATCGACGTACTTTTTGAGAGAAAGAAGGCGATGAAGATGAAGAATGGCACGGTGATGAAGAGGAAGAATGGCGCACGTATAGTTCTCTAATAATATGTCTTGCCATTTGTTCATAGGCATGTGTTCAAAATGTGGAAGCAAAACAAGGCACGTGAACTGTTCTGCGGAATGCCACATCCAATTAGTAAGTGTTTCCAGACTTAACACTGGCAATGGCTATAGATAGAGATGAAGTCGCATAATGATACAACTGGTGTCTGCATTCATGCTTTTCAAATTGATTTGCCATGAACTGAAATACCCCAAATTTCTTTTTTATAATTGTTTATTAATTATTTGCGTCTGTTTTTGCCATGTTGGCTTGTTCCTAACTATGATATTGTGAATTGATTTATAAATTTTGAAATATTATGACAATTCAATTTTTCAAGAAACATATTTGTTTGGCTTAAGTTTTAACTTTAATCTTAGAGACATCATTGTTTGTCTTATTGTATTGCTTAGAGTTGAAAACACGTGCTTCTTGTGCTCAATCCAAGGTAGGGTTGATCTTGATCTTGGAATATTGCTGAATCATGGTAAAATAAGAACATATTAAAGAGAAGATGATTGATGTCAAGTTTAGTAAATAACTGTAATTTAGTTCAACAAAGACAGTTATAGAACACTAGGGCCCATACATTAGCTCCTAGCTTACTCATTTGTAAACCTAGAACTAAGATGATGTAAATATTGCAACAAGGACCTGAACTCAAAACCTAACTAAATTGCCCCTTGGTGATATGGCAGATAAATTGTTTTTAGTGAATGTTTAAAGTTAAACAGAAGGTGGTATGACACAATGGCTGGATTTTCAATTAAATTGGAATGTAGTACAATGATTAAGATTGTACAGCTGTGTTACCAAAAAAAAAGAGAAGTGTGAAATCCGATGGCAGTGATAATGCAATGGAAAATGGGATTGAAAAAGTTGAATGCAAGAAACATATGCATGCATGTGTGTATAAAATATATTAATTATTCAAAATAATCCAAATTACTTTATATAAACAATTTCCCCTATTAATAGGGTAGTTGATAATCAGTCTGTGTGAAAAAAAATCTATCTGAAGGAAATCTCCATCTTGGGTTTCTAAAGCTTAATTTGACAAAGCTTCTAGGGGTAATCTAGGTTTAGTTGGGGCTGGTGTAGTGTTAAGGGATCAGATGGTAGCATTGTTAAAAAGGGTTCCCTATTTCTTGGTAGTAAGTCGGATAACGAGCCAGAATGGGGAGCTTATTTCCATTGACTTCCTTGTTGGGCTGCAACCGTCTAGTCATGGAAGGTGACTCTATGATTGTGATAAAATCACATAAAGAGAGGGAGATAGATAGATAAAGAGAAATAGAAGGAGGCAAATATATACGTAAAATTGAGGGATCAAGAGGGGGTGTGAGAGAGGGAGAGATAAATTATTAAACTTCTTGTAAAAATCTTGAACTTTTGGTTTGCCGATTTATTCCCCAAAAGTTTTTTGTTGCTATGGTCTATTTCATTCCCAGTTCTTGCCTTTTTAGCCTCACCCTCATAAATCCCTTCAAGAGCTTGTTTTGCTTGATAGGTGACTTCTGCAGGGCATTTTGTACAAAGAACGGTGTTATTTCCTAGCTCCTTTGCCAAATGCCATTTGAAGCGATAAATGCCACCGTTGATGTCACGCAAACACCAATTGCATTTAACCTTCATTGAACCCGGAATTGCCTTGCAATGTGTCCACGCAAAGTCTTTTACACGTGGCATTATGATCAAATTTACAAATGCATCTTGATTAAGTATTAAGGCACATGCAATTAATTGGGAAAAAGTAGCAAATTCATTTCAATTCCCTTGCAGTAAATGTCAAGAAGGTATCAATTGCGAAAAAAACTAGCAATACATGTGGCTGAATTAAAATATAAATGTTCCATTTCTGTTTTTGTATCTTCATTTTCCCTTTTACCTAAGTATCTACATCTACAAATGTATGTGCAAGTTACATTTTTCCTCAATGTTTTCATAATGGTAAACCGTATTACTGTATACTAGCTCTTTTTTTTTTTTGTTTCATAGTTCCTATCAGTTTATCTATTGTCCTCTAAGTACGTTCAATTTATAAAAGTTCACTTTGTTTATAAATACTAAACACAAATGTGAAAAAAAATCACTATATTTTACAGTCCCATTGACCAAGTTTGGATATAACTTATGCAACCATTCATTTACAGTAAGCTGGTAATAAAAAAAACACAGTAAACTAGCTTAACAATTCTGTCACAAATCTTAAGCAAATAGTATAAAAAATATTTGTATTATTTTGTAAAAACTAAAAATAATACATTTACAATATAAATATTTTATATTATACAATACATTTACAATATTTTATTTTGTAAAAATAAATACAAAATAATACAAAATGTTTACAGTATTTTATTTTTATTTATTTTTATATAAATGTTTATAGTATTTTATTTTGTAAAAATAAATACAAAATAATACATTTGATACAATACAAAATAAAATATAAAATATTTACATAAATATTACAGTAAATATAGTAAAATATGTACAGCAAAAAATAAAATATTTATAGTAAATATTTATTACAGTAAATAGTAATACAGTATAAAATATAAAGTAAAATATTTACTTTATTTTATTTACACGATTTACTATAATTTTATTTACTGTATAAAACAAAATATTTATAGTAAATACTAAATATTTAGTACAGTAAATAGTTTTACTTTAAAATTTAAATATTATATTAAAATATAAAATATAAAATATAAAATATAAAATAAAATATAAAATATAAAATATAAATTTTAAAATATTTACTATGGAGTAAATAAAATACAGTAAATATTTTAAAATTTATATTTAATATTCTTTAACTGTAATTTTACGAACATAGTAAATATTTTAAAATTTATATTTTATATTTTTAACTGTAATTTTACAAACACGAATATAAAAATTATTACCGTATCTTATTTTATATTTTATTCGTGTAAGGTGCTATAGAACAAAAATAAATACAAAAAAATTTACGATTTTTTTATAAGTAATAAAAAATTAAAATAGCCTCTAAAATTTACGATTTTTTAAAATAGCCGCTTGAAAATAAATATATACTCTAAATTTTTTTCACAAAATGCAGTAACAGAGCTGCGAGCCTACCTGGGAATGGCTAGAAGGAAGAAATGAAAGGAAACAAAGGAATATCATGTGCAAATTGTTACCGGTTTTGCTCTGTTTGGAAATCATCGCCGTTTCTTCTCTCCCTCTGATGTCCGCCGCTTTCCTTTGTGGATTGAGCCAGACATGTCGAATTATTATAGCTTTCGTGCAGAGTTTAGGGCTGCAATTTTTCGTAGGAACATTTGACGGAGTTGGTGAGAGCAGTAAATGCGATATTTTTGCAGATTAAAACCTGACTAAAACCCGTTTAACAATTTTTCGCGGGAACATTTGACGGGGTTGGTGAGAGCAGTAAATTCGATTTTTTTGCAGATTAAAACCCGACTAAAACCCGTTTGAATCGGCCAAAAAAACGTTGACTTTATTCAACGATTTTTTGTAGATTTTTGGGAAAAAATCGTGGAGGGTGCCGATTAATTGAAAATCGTGATTAATTGAGATTTTTTGCAGTTTTTTGTGACTATAAAATAGACTCTAGTTCTATAGAAGTTGGAATGAATTGCTTGGATGGGGAAGATGGTGCACATGTGCTTTCTAGGGAATTTGGGTCGACACCTTCTACAGCACGTGGTCCAAACACATGTGGAGGAAACATAAATGCTTTTTTCCCACCTTGTACTACACCAAGATCACATACCACTTTGGAGAGTACTACTTTAGCTTGCCATTCCATGTCGCCAGGTCTCCATACTGGCAAGGTATGGTGGATGCTATTGCATCTGCAGGTCCTGGGTTCAAAGCCCCTTCTTTTGAGTCATTGAGGCTTACTTTGCTTAATGACGCAGTACAGGATGTTAATGATGTTGTTGTTGAACATTGACTAATTTGGGCAAAGATTGGTTGTAGCATAATGTCAGATGGATGGACAAATAGGAGGAATCAAACACTCATCAACTTCCTCGTGTCTTGTGAAATTGGCACAATATTTTTGAAATGTGTGGATGCATCACACACAATCAAATTTGTGGGTGCATTGTTCGACATGTATGACTTAGTGGTCAAAGAAATAGGGCCACAAAATGTGGTTCAATTAATTACAGATAATGCCGTGCTTGTGTTGTTGGAAGACTTCTGACTGACAAATACCCCTCCATCTTTTTTACTCCATGTGCAGCACATGACAAATTTATCTATAATCACACAAGGGTTTTGTGTATGATGCGCACTTTCACAGAGGGCAAGGAGTTAGTTCGACCAATGGTGACAAGATTTGCAACACACTTCCTTGCACTAGAAACTCTATGTGAACAAAAAATGAATTTGAAACGAATGTTTGTTTCAAGCGAGTGGGTGGCTTCTGGCTTCTCAAATCAAGCAGATGGCAAAGGAATATCAGATTACATTTATTCTGCTTGTTTTTGGGATGCAATGGAAGAAGTTGTACAATTTTCAGAGCCTCTAGTTAAGGTCTTAAGACTAGTGGATGGGGATAAATCCCCCATGGGATATTTGTATGAGGCCATGGATAGGGCCAAGGAGGTGATGAGGAGTAGGATGGAAATGACAGGGATAGGTATATGCCACTGTGGGACATAATTGATAGAAGATGGGATCGATAGATGCGTTCTCCTCTCCATGTTGCAAGATACTACCTTAATCCAAGTATGTACCATAACCCTTCATTTAGAGATGATGATGGTGAGGTTGCACAGGGCTTGTTTATATGCATGGAAAAAATGTTTGCAACCACAAAACAATTAATGACAACTACGGGAGAGTTAGCCATGTTCAAGCAAGCAACAGGTTTTTTCTCATCTAAGGTTGCCGTGGAAGGCAGGAAGACTGTGCAACCAGGTAGAGTCTATAAATTTTTGATAATCTCTCTAATTTGTGGACAAAATCATAAAATGTGTAAAAATTTAAGATATTCTTACATGACATTGTCTCCATATAATGTGTTTTTCAGTGCTATTGTGGGACTTTTTTGGTCACGAAACCAAAAATCTTAGGTGGTTAGTGAAACGCATTCTGAGCCAGCCATGTAGTTCATCCGCTTGTGAGCATACTTGGAGTGTTTTTGAACACATACATTTGAAGAAACGCAATCGCCTAACACAACAACAGATGAATGACTTTGTGTTTGTACACCACAACCTCTGCTTGAAGCTAAAGAAAGCTCAAGGTTAGACTTTTAGTATACTTGCAATCGTAGTTGTAAATTTGTAATTGTATTCATAATATTTTTGCACTTGTAATCCAAAGACTAACTTGTCCAAGGGGAAAACTAGGTACCATTGAGGATGCTGAGCCAATTGACCTTGATGAGATTGATCCAGAAAATGAGTGGATTGCTAATGATGACGGAGCTCTTGAGGTTGAGGATTTTGAGATCCTAGAGGAGGCCAACTGGGATCCTCATGTCATTGATGAACTTAGGATACCAAGCAAAGCCTCAGGAGTTTCATCATCAGGGTCTGCAAGCCTCTAGCATAGCTCTATTTATAGTAGCAACTAGCAAGAGTCGTAGGCTACTTTTGATTTTTGAAACTTTCCACTACAAACTATATTGTAATTGAAATTTTGTCATCTATCAGTTATGCATTGTGAAGTAATGCTTTGAAAGATGCGGAATGCAATGTAATCAGCGATATGAATATAAACAACAAAATCTATCTTCTATGATTCATTAGTTAAACTCTCTATTTTATTTGCTCTCTATATCTCTATTGCTATGGAAATGCCTTTCAATTAAAAGAAAAACAGTTTTTGTCTCTTATTCTACATATTTTTACGTTTTTTTTTAAATCCGATTTTTTCAAAAAACCTTGAACTTTTGGTTTGCCGATTTATTCCCCAAAAGTTTTTTGTTGCTATGCTTGCAACATTGTCCTTCATGGAAATTCCTCTCCATTCTTTTAGCTATGACCACTTGTGGTGTTTCATTTGAAATACCTTTAAGCACTACATCTTTCCTTTTAGATTTAAACTTAAGCTCTATGGATTGATAGTTTTGTGAAAACTCACCAAGGAAATGAAATAATCGTACATCCAAAACCATGTCAGTCTCTTCTAAACTCACAACATAGAAATCATCACATACATTATGATCTCCCATGGCTATGTTGAGTTGTCAAATTATTTTTTAAATGGAATGGTGAATATATCAGCAACAATGACATTGAAACCTTCAAAATTCTCATCTTTAAGTCCTCTCTTAATCACCAAGCGTTCATTAATGTAATTGTCGGTAGTCCCACTATCAATAAGCACCATGATCCATTGTCCAAATAGGATTTCTTGGACTTTGAATGGATGATAACTAGGTTTTCTTGAAAGAGCTGCGAGTGTGCCTCCATTTTTACCTTCATCCTCCATCTTTTCAGATTCATAATCCACTATAACCATTTGTGGCTTAGGTTATTTAGGATCTAACACTTCATGAGATATTACCTCAATGTAATGGAGTTGGCCTTTGCCAAGGCATCCATGACTAGGTTCCCATGGATCTTTGCAAGAAAAGCAAAGCTTCTTCCTCCTGAGTTCATTTTTAGTGGAGTCATCTATCCTCTTTGTGATAGATGGTTGAGGGATGGTCTTTTGTAGAAATGCATGTGATACCCCTTTCTTAAAATTCCCTTATTGTGGCACAAAGGTAGGTGCCTTGGATTGATGTGGAAATTTTCTCTTTGGCACAAATGGTTCAAGTATTAGAGCTCTTTTGACGGCTTCTTGTAGAATAGAGGTTGCAAAAGCCTTAACAATACCTTTGAGGGGTTCAAACAAACCCTCAACAAATAGAAAAGTGATTCTCTTTTCTAAAATGTCTAGTAACGTTATTGCAACTTGCTAAAATTCTTCAACATAAGATTCCATTGAGTCTTGTTGTCCGATTCTCAAAAGCTCTTTGAAATATTCATCTTCTTTTTATTCAAAATGGTCTTAGAATCCTTTGATTGGAATCATTGAAAGTTTGCACAAGTTGTGTCCTTGCATGGTCAACTCATGGTGCCACCAATTACAAGCAACACCCTAAATGTAATGTGGCAAATAGTATGACATCATCTAGAGCACAACCTTCCGGATCCAAGGTTTTGACATCAATGACAACAATGCTAAATCATCTCAACAACTTCTCAACAATCTCCCCCTTTGGCATTGATGGCAAAACAACAAAAACTCAAAAATTCCAACTCCAAAGCTGCAAACTCCAAAACTTCAAAACTCCCAAAACTCCCAAAACTCCCCCTTTGACCATCAATTCAATTCTTCTTTTTGTTTTTGTTTTCATTTTTCTCCCCCTTTTTGCCATCAAAGGGAAAGGGCCAAAATTTGAACATTTAGAAACTCAAGTAAAAATAACACTTATCACCTGAAATTTTTTCTTGTACCTTTCTCTCACAGTTGGAAGAATCCTCTTCCAAGCTAGCACTACAAAATCCATTTTGGTACACATGCTATCCAACAAAGTCAACAGCGTAAATGAGGATGACCAGTCCGGAGACAGGCATTGTCGTTCACAATCTTCTGCATCAGAAAGTATCCCTGAGAGATGATCCAACCGGACCTCAACAATTTTTTTTGACCAACCAAAAAGTTCTAACCACATCTTCCCTTTGTATTTGTACTGACAATAATTCAGCTTGCATCTCTCCAACTCTTATTCTCTGTTTTCCATCTTTGTCTTTGAAGAAATCAAAACTCTTTCCAATACTATTCATCTCAGATTCAATAGCTTCAATTCTACTTTTAAAATTATCAATAGTTGTAGGCCACCAGAGACGATACTTGTAGATGTCAGAGATCTCCTTAATGCATTCTCTTGTCTCACCAATGTGTTCGGATAACTTTTGTTTAGCTTTGACACATCTTCTCTCAACCATAGCTTCGAATTTATGTCCTTCAAGTCCTTCCAGCAACATTCTTTCTTCAACAACTTCTACTAGATTATCCGGTAACAAGTCAAAAACATTTGAAATAGCAATACCCTTCTTGAGCAGATAATCAACCAAAGCATCATCAATTTTAAGCCTATCCATCGGAGGGTAGGCACACCACATTTCACCAACCTTCTTCATATCACCTTCGTCTAACACCGACCGAATATCATTTGGATCGAAAGGTTCAGATCCAGGCAGAGACTCTTCTTCCTTCTCCTTCTCTTCCGAGATAGTGATGACATCTTCTGTGTTAACTTTCCTCTTTTTAGGTTCCAGAGGGGAACCACCAATAACAACTTCCGATTCTTTCTTATCGGAGGAGGAATCCTCCTCAAACTAACTGTTAAGCATAGCACCAAACACTATCACACCAGAGCATAGATCCCTCTGCAAGGATGAGAAATAGACTTTGCATGCACTTGCTTTATCCTCCATACATTCCAAATACCTGTAACCTTGCTTCTATGGCTTCCTTCGTGATCGGATAGGGTTTGTCCAACACAATGCCGCCATCCTTGAATCGACTCAATAGGAACAAGATAGATTCCTTGTCTGCAAACCATGGAAATTCTCCCCATAAATCCATAGCCAGAGCACTTATGTTTTGCAATTCGTCTGACTTCAACCCTAGTTCCATTTCTTTCATCTTTTGATGATCAAACTCATCCAACTCTACTCCCTTTAGCCTTAGCGGAATATCGCCACACGATTATTTGTCAACGGATTCTATCGTTGGGCTTAACTTCTTCAAACTTTTATCGCTCTGCGAAACTTCTTCTCTTTTGCAAACTGTGAAAAATGATTTTGAAAACTCTGCCTTTTGTCCTTAATTACTCATAATGATTTCACCGCCAAAATCGCACATTGATGACGCTAGCAATTGTACTTCGCTTTTCAATCAGCCAGATCGAGCTTCATCATATATCATCAACTGGTTCAAACTTAATCATATTAAAAATCACATCAATATTCCTTCAGAGAGGGGGAATCGACAGGATATGCATTGCAAAACTCCCCCTAAGCCGAGGCAGATTGGCTCAGTTATCAGTAGGCATGTACCAAGATCTAGTACCACGGAAGTGTTCTCCGCACTTGTTTCCCTTTTCCTCCAAACCGTGATTGTCTTCTTCTTAGATTCATTTGACTCTGCAACTTTCTTTTTGTTCTCAGACTTTTCCCGAGCAACATATCTGCATGAGTTAGCATAATGTCTGGGTTGACTGCACTTGTAACATCTTTGTCTTGACTTTGCTGAGTGAACCTTAGGTTTGCATTGATTAGCTTTGTGACCATAACCATAGCATAAATAGCAATAACCTAAGTACAGTATTCGGTGAAGAATTTCATTGAATTTCAAACAAAAATAAAAAATTCGTAGCAATTTTTTTTTACTAAAGTATATTGTTTTTAAATTTGGGGTTTTCGAATAGATTTTTTAGCGTTTTGTCTGCCAGCATCGCTCTAAACACACAAAACGATTTCTGATCGGGAAAAATCCACTTGGGTTTGGAATTCGAATAGTTTGCCTAGTTTTCCTTGTTCGTGCCTGAAGTTGCAAAGTCAGGTCATCGTACCTGGTTTCGTGCTTGAAGCAACAGTTTGGTTTTTCCTGCGTCGTTGAATTTCCGTGACCTGCAATTTTATCTCCATATCCGTCATCGCAAGCCCAGTTGAGCATCTCCTTTGCCTTGACTCTCGTCGGCGACCTGCATTTTCATCTCCATAGCTTCGACATTCACGGCTTCATGGCTTCGGCATTCTACTCGCTAGGTATGTTTTTTTCCTTCTATTTGTTTTGTTCGATTTTATTTGTTTTGTTCCATTTTATTTGTTTTATTCCGCTTTTTAGGGTTTATTTTTCTATATAAAAAATTCAAATCTATGAATTGCCATGCGTTTTATTTTTATTTTTATACAATTATATTTATTAATATAGTTTATAATAAATTAGATTATATTATTAACTTATAACTTATATATATTTATATATATTAAAATTTTTAATAATATAATTTTAACATGTTAAAAATTAACTGTTAAAAAACTGTAATATTAAATTAATTTAAATATAATTAATTTTTATTAAATTAAATTATTATATAATATATATATATATTTTTTTGGGTAAGCGCTACCAAAGGGGGTAGCTCCCTCAATTAATTCAAAATAGATTACAGTAGCCATTTAGAATGAATGGAAAGGATAACTGACTCCAACAACTTGGTCCACAAGACCAGTCGTAGCCTCTACTTCTGGTTTATGGATCGCAAATCTTGTTGAATGCACTCCCTAAGTTTTATTATATAATATTTAATAATATAACTTTATACTATTTATTCTATGATTTATTTTTATTTTTTATAATATGTTTATAAAATTAATGTTTACAAATGAAATATTTTATTTTATGTAGTTATTAAAAATTAAACATTTATTAATTATTATAATAAATTTAATATCATATTATTTTATTTTTGTAGTTTTCATTTTTATTGTCATCTTTTTGTAATGATTTCAAATCTATTTATCAATGTTAAACTATTTAGACAATTTTGTGAATATACTACTTATATTTATAAAAATAAAAATAAAAATAAATTACATAAGGCGAATTTAATCCGAATTTTTTACTTTTCGAATTTCAATGTTGCCAAACTCGAATTCGAATTCAAACCTGGTGACTTAGGCAATAACCATGAAAGAGATTGTTCATTCCATTCCTTTTTGCCGGATTAGATAATTCATTTCTGCATTGACTTGCCTTGTGACCAAACTTGTGACAATTGAAGCATTGAATATCCAGTTCTTTCCCGCTTCTACATTCTACAACCTTGTGTCCAAACTTTTTGCATAGAAAACAGTGACCATTGAATGATAAGTACCTTTGAGTATTTGGTTGCTTGATCAAAGGTCTTTTTGTAGGTGCATTAGAGTTTTGGACCTTGCTTGTTACAATTGATCTTGCTTCAGCTTCAACTGCTTTGTCCTTAGTGTTTTGATTTGAGCTTTCACCGGTGAATCCAAGTCCTCCTTTATCCTTGTGACATTTTTGTAGGGACAAAAGTTGATCCAAAATTATGCTACTTTTACATACTCTTGCTTCAAATTTCAACCTTCTTATCTCTTGATCTAACTTCTCATTTTCTTTTGATTTCTATTTGATGATATCCTTGAAATTTTCTTTAGTCTTTTTGCATTCATCCTGTTGCTTCTTCAAATCCACAACACTCTCCTTTGACTCCTTTAATTCTTGGCTGACCTCTTTGTGTCTTGCTTTGAATTTCTGGATTTGCTCCCTTAGCTTTGAGATGCAAGCATTAGCCTCCTTAAGATTTTCTTTCAATTCTTCATTTTTAGATTTTGTACTTTCCATATCACTCAATATTGACTTCAATTCTTCCTCAAAGTAATAATCTCCTGCCATCTGTTCAAACCGCCAAGATCTCCCTCAAGCAGTTAAGCTCTATTTGCAAGGGACCAAGCTTTGATACCAATTGTTGAGCAGTTCAGATAACTGAGAGGGGGGGTGAATCAGTTATCCTAAAACAATTTTTTTTTCTTTATTTAATCCAGAGCAGACTTATACCCTAAGTCACAAGGTTCGAATTCGAATTCGAGTTCGGCAACATTGAAATTCAGATGAAATTCGGCAAGGAAAAAATTCGAAAAGTGAAAAATTCGGATTAAATTCGCCTTATAATTTTGATTTTTTTAAAATATAAGTAATAAACTTAAAATAAGTAAAAAATAATATTAATATACTAATATGTTTAAATATATTAATAAAACTAAACACAAAGAAAAATAAATAATAAATAAATTAAATTATATATTAAATAATAAATCTATTATAATAAAACTTTAATTTATTTGTTTTAAAATATAAATACATTAAATTTTTTAATTTTAATACTATAACTATTAGTACTAAATATATTCAATTGAATATACTAATAATAAATAATTAATAATCTAAATTAAATATTTTAAAATATAGAAATCTTAACATATTAAAAGTTAAAACAATGTTGATATATTTTTAATATGTTAAATTTTATAAAATAAAATAAATAAATTATCTCAATACCTAATAAGCTAGGGATACCAATAAAAAATAAATTAATAAGCTACAGATACGGCTCCGACTGGACCTCAACATTCTCACGACGAACTCCACACAAGCGGCCATTTTCACTGTGCATTGGATGCCGTCAAAGTATGGGTGAGAGTGTGTGGATTTCCAAGCATTCTCTCGGCACCGCCCTTCGTTTTGTTTCGCCCTTCAGTGATTTTATCTTTATAGACTAACAATAGCGCGACTTTTTTCCCATAGGCGAAAAATGGCAGAGGAAGATTAAGACACCTGCCCTTCGTTTTGCCGCCTGTGGAAAGGATTAAGAGACATTTCACTCAAAAAAAAACTGACCCATTTTTCCCAACAAATTTTAAGGCGAACATAAACAAATTTTTTGGGTTTTTTTCAAATTTGCCAGATTTCGAATCTCATGGATAATATTCGGCGAATCTTGTGACTTAATCAAAAAATAATCAAACAGATAAGAACATGAATGCACATAACACCAAACACAATGAACACTAGAATTTACGTGGAAACCCAAGAAGGGAAAAAACACGGAGAATGCTAATTCTCAATTATAAAGCACTAGTTAAGGTGACACTGGTTAAGGTGATTTTTACAAAGGCTCACTGCCAAGTTGTTCACTGCAAGGTGGCTCATTGCCCAAATACAAAACAACAAATTACAAAATAGTCTCACTGACAAAAGTGAACTGATGAAGTTGCATCTACATATGCATGAGTTCAGTTCTAGTTAAGAGCACATTTTTTGCCTACAACAGATCTGGTTAAGAATCTTTTGCACTCCTTCCTTCCACAACCTTCACACAACTTTCTGCCAAAACAAATTACTCCTTCCTTCACACTCTTCTATTTGTTCGCACACATCATACTACTTCTATGCATCTATATCTTCAGTCAAAAAGATGTTCTCTTCATATATGCATGTATGCCTGTAGAACCAAATTAAGTTGGCCACATAATATCTTCTAAGTCGGCCAAAAATCATTTGAATTTAGATCACCAAAAACATGTTGGCATGAAGAACAAGCTTGAAATATTCAATAAGACCTTGCACGCTAACACCGGACCCAAAAGATAGGCCGCACATAAAGATCTTCTTACCACGTTATCAAGGGATCAAAAATAGGTCATACATAAGATAGTATACTTTGGATTACATGAGGTATATTCCAGAGCCGATGGGAACGCCACAACCAAGACCAAATCTTGATCAACATCAATTTCAGTACCAACTAGAGAAACACAATCTGTCATACAAAAACTTGTAACATGCTACATGAAGTTTCAGATAGCAAGGTTACCCAAAGTAAGCTTTAAGTACAACATCCATCATCAAAGGATTAGTTTTCATTATACTGCATCAACTGAATTCAACAGATGTCCCAAAAAGGATTACTGCCATATCTAGATCAAGGATAATCTCCACACAACGCAACATCATAGCATATGATAGGATAGATCAAGTCTGCACATCATCCGGAGCACAACCTTCCGGATCCAAGGTTTTGACATCAATGACAACAATGCTAAATCATCTCAACAACTTCTCAACAGAATTAACTATAGACCGGTTGATTGTATATGTACTCTCTTCTCTTGGAGATGCTTTGGGAGGAATTCGGGTTTTAGAACTTTGAGAGAGCATCATTTGTGCCATGAGGGCTGCCAAATTATTTTGTCATCGATAATTTGAATCAAAGTCTCATGGAAGAAATCTTCATTGTTTTTTCATCTATTAACCTATGTTTTACTCTCCCTCCTTCCACCATATCTTCTATTTTATCAAACTTTTGTGCTCGAAATTCTTTTGTTCTGTTCTCTTTTATTTGATTTCTCATTCATTGGGAATCATCAATCATTTTATTAATTTTGTAGTATGGCAAAATTAAAGCTTTTATACCGTTGTAATGACCCAAACAGATATTTTTGCAAATAATATGAGATATGAAACATCTTAATATAATTTGAACATTGAAAATACATGAACCAAATTTGCTCAAAACAATCAACACAATTTGACATATTTTGTATAAACAATGAATGCCTTTCCAAATATGCTGGAGCTGATTTGTATTAACAAAATATGTAGCAATATGCTGAAATACAAAAATAATAAAAGTAAAACAATAGATACTCAAATTTGCAAACTTATATCTGTATGCTGAAGCTCCTTCCTTCACAAATCTTGCAAACAAAATGAAAATATGGAAGATCTATGTTGAAGACCAAACAATCTTTGAAGTGCATAGTACAACCTGTGTATGAGATTGCCCTTGAGAAACCAAAGGGGTTTTGACGTTTGTCCTTAGATTGATGAATGAACAGAGGTGCTCAAACAATTTCAGTAGAGTTTCGGTATGTAAAATATGAGATCCTTAAATGAAGAGACTGTTTGCATTTTATAGATGTCGAAGGCACAATTTTGCTTTCAAATTCCAATGCCCCTCTTCTCCTGCAAATAATAATTAATATTTTTTTTAATATTCTCTCCAAAAATGCCCACAAAAAATATTTTATAACCTCCAATTAATTCTTGGCTAAAAATAGTCGATAACTCCATAAAAGTTTGTCATATAATATGCCAAAAACAGTGTGAGTTACACAAGGTCCACGAAGAATCCCATGCCTCATTGGAAGTTGAAATGGACAGCCAGATGAGGACATACTAGCTACAAAATTAAATAAGATGTAAAGAAATATTTACTTTAAGGATCCCAACTTGGTGAGGTCCCAACTCCTAGCCCAGTGAGAAAAAATCAAACTTTTTTGGTGTGTTGGAAAGATCTTAGGAAGACCTATGCTGAAAAATGAAAATACAAGATTTTTGGACAAACTGGGCCCGAGAAATGCACTGAATACCTCCAGAAATGCAATTTATGAAAATATAAAAAATACCAAAAAAATAAATATTAAATTGCAATTATTTTCCTATCAGGCTATCACTTTTCCTAGGCCCATGAGAAATATGAAATAGGCTTTTGGGTCCCCAAGTTAGATTATTATAAAGAGGACATTGCACACATACATGACTTGTTGTGGGAAACCATCCACAATTTTGTACCATATTAGAAGGGCCACTTGTCTCTATAGAGGCCCTGAGTTCATTTTTGTGTCTTGACAATCAAGAAGTTGCTGAGTTGAATATCTAAAGAAGATTGTTCAGGAGATTCATCTGATATTGACATCACTTCCCACATGGTGATTGCTTATGGTGTACTTCTATTACTTATGAATAGAATCCCATTACATCTATATGATTTTGATCCTTTTGTGATTTATTGAACTGCTTACTAAATGTAATCTCATCTTTTGTGTGAATATACTTATCACTGTGGATGACTATATTCTCTCTTTTCTGGTAACACTAGACTTGGAGTCACAAACATTCGTTTTTTAAAATGCTATATGATGTAGTCAAGGATAGAGAGCCAATTGAATGGCGACCTCCTTGCAGCAAGACTTCACAACATTTCTTTCAAGGATTCAATAAGGTATCTAATACACATGAAGAATCTAACCAAAGTGACATTTCAGTGTAATAGCACAATGTAAAGAGCACAACCATAAACTACACAAATGAAACCTAGTGTAATGTCCCCTACTTGGTATACTTAGAATTCTGCCCTAAAATCACAATTTCGAAGTAAGAGACATGTTTATTAAATTACAACTTCTGATAGACTCTAGTATAACCCTGCAATAATGTTAGCCAATGATCCATAATATAACATAATCAGTTGATTATTAGTATTGTTACATCTATTACAATATTTAGCATGTATATGCATTGATCTAGATGAGTAATTCACAATGCTGAGTCAGAATTATTATCCCCTCAATAATCCTTCATTGGGGAAGATTAGAGAAGGAACCTCAAGAGAGTGCTAGGAGTCTTTCCTGCTTAGCAAGGAATCTCTCCCCCTCAATCACGTACTTCCAGCTCTAGGAATCTCAAGCGAGTGCTAGGAGCCTTTCCTGCTTAGAAAGGAATCTCCCCCCCTCAATCATGTACTTCAATCTCTCCTTCCCATGAACAAATTATAGAGGCCTTAATAATTTATGATCAGATTGATAATGCAGTATGAATTACAACTCCTATTATTCTTATTCATTCTCTTATGACTTGTGATCTCTCCAACAATCAACCATCGTAGAGGTTGGAAAGGAAATCGCATTAGGGTGCCTGAAAATCCCCCTATCTAAGCCCAAGAGCGGACACTCACCCTCTTGGCCACAAGTGGCAGGCACATTGGACATCTAGCATGTGGTGGTCTACTTAGATGGTGATCTCGTAACTGTTCCCCTTCCTTGCATTTCCTATTCATATCCTCTTATTCATCCATATGATTGGATTGTGTAGATCAAATGAATAAGAATCTATTATCCACATTAATAGTAAAGAATCATAATTACTTATAAGTATAATCATATATATATATATATTTTACTTATAAGTATAATCGTTTATATATATATATATATTTCTAATTGATTTCAATCTAATAATCACATTATATATATATATATATATATATATATATATATACATGTATATGGCGTTCCATTTTCTGATTATATCTGCTGCTACACTCAGAATTATATTCCATATTTTCTTATTTATATTTCCCTCTATGTTCTTTTACCTTTTCCAAGGGTGCCTCCTTATATAGCCTTAATGGTGGGGTGAATAGTCACACCCCTTTATTACAATTGCATCCTTTACAAAGGATGCACCCCTTCATCCTTAATCGCTGTCTTTTAACTTAAATACTTTAATCGCTGCCTCCTTATGAATACAGTTACTGCCTCTTTTGAAATATAATTGCTGCTGTCTTTTAAGATTCTTTATTGCTAAATGTCTTCTTTTAATCACTATTCTAAGACTGTCTGCTGTTCCCTAATCGTTGCCATCTTTCACTTAATTTGCTGTTGCTTTAAATGGTTGCTGCATTAAAAGGGTATTACATTTCTTAGTTGTTGTTTGCCCCACTTAATCAATGCTCATAGAACTACCTCCAATATAATCGCTGCTATTTATGTATTTATATCAATGTTTATTTTAATATATTTATTATATTAGTTTTCTTTATATATATTTATAATATTTATTATATTATAACAATTATAATAATAATATTAAATTATATTATAGTGGAACATTGAAAAATAGCATAGGTTCACCAAAACCTAGGTTTTCATACTAAATTTGGAATGTTTCACCAAACTTATTATAAATAGAAAGGGAAAAATGGGGTGTAATGAACCTACCTATTTTCTATTTCATTCAGGAAATGAGATCCTCCAAGATAGAATTAACTTTCAGCTCTTAGGTGAGTCAATTCTATGGAAGATTTGACAATTTCCTTTATGTGTGTGAGGATGGGGGGTAAAGTTCAAACAACACTTTCGGGAGATGAAAATAAAATAGCAAATGACCTCAAATTTGTAACCTAAGACTTGATTCATGTAGATGAAGCCTAGATCTAACAGAAACAGTCAATTTTGCATTTTTTGGATGAGTGGAAGACACTTAAAACTTGCCTCGAAAATTGGTTGCTAAGTGTCCAGTTTGGTTGCAAAGTGTCTTGAGACAGCTTTTTGAACTGAATTCTTGGGAGCCTCTAAAGATAGATTTGAGATGCAATTTCCCACTGGTTTGACTAGAAAATGACGGAAAATAAATCCGAGATTTGAGTTTCCGTGATTTTGACAACTTTTCTTGCAATTTTGACAATTTTTGCAACTTTTGTAATTTTGCACTTTAGAGATCTCCAATCTTCAATTTTCCTTCGACCTAAAATCTGCAAAACACACAAGAGGAAAAAATTGTTTGTTTTTGGTGAATGGGGGTTTGCCTTGGTCAAACTCCATTTTGGTAATTAAAGTTTGAATTGAAATAAAACATGAAAGGAATGATGAATGAACAATGCAATGTTGCAACTCACCAAACCCTTGAATGAAACCCTTGGAAACCTGAAATGTTGATCTTGATCTTGCATGAAATGACTTCAATGGATGTGGATCTTGATATTTGAAATATGACCTGAATGCTTGACTTGATCTTTGAAACCTACATCACAATGCTAGCTCCAAAAACATGTATGATGCTTGATAACTTTGCCATGATGCTTGAGATCTTGAATGCTGCAACAAATGCTTGATGAATCTGATTTTAAACGCTCTTGGCAATAATATTTGCTCTTGTGAAATCTCTCTTGAAAAACCTCTAGTTGATTTGATAAAATAACCTTGTATTTATAGACACGTATCCTTAATTTTCCAAAAATTAAACATTACAAGCCAACATTTGAAATTTGAATTTGGGATGATAAAAGTACCGCCAAAACATGTTTTAAAAATGGGTTCCAAGGCCTAGGGAGGACCCATGGGTCCCAGGTTCCTATTCCTGGAACACACATTGCTCAAGGTGTTTAATTATGTGTTGGCATTAATTGTTGTTGGGGTTTCCTTTCGAAAAATGTAATTTATTAGGCTTGTAAATGTAAAATAGGGTTTATTAAGGCATAATTAAATCCAATTTAATTAAGAGGGTTCAAACAAAGTGTGAAATGTAAAGGAGCACATTTTTCAATACTACATTAAGGCATTATTAAGTCCATTTTAATTGCGGAGCCCAAGCAAAGTGTGAAAATGTAAAGGAGTACATTTTTGTACACTACATATTGTTATTTATTTATTTGCATTTTAATGCTTGCAATTTCGTGGGCATGACACCTAGACAAGATTATTTTAATAGACATTCAAGAGCATTATTTTTTGATTCAAATCAGATCCTTAGCTCCAAATAATTCCAAATTTCTGATCTAAAATCAGAAATAAAAATTGGAGACCGAACTGAAATACGTACTGATTTATGAACCTAAAACTAGACACCGATGCATAGGGAAAACTCCTAATTTCATAGATATCCTTGAAACAAGTTTACATCAAACCTTAGGGAGAATTTTGATAGTCTCCCCATAGAAAACTCAGATTTCGAGAAAACAAGAAACCTACAAACTCTGAAATAAAGGATGTAACAAATAAAATGACAATGGGATGTCACAATTCCATACCCACTTTCCTACATCAACACTATCTTGAACCAAATTCCAACATTGAGCTCCCAGCCTGCAAACAAACTCTTCGAAGGTCTTCTCTCACATTCAACCTGCAAGTAAACCTTAGGGAAGCTAACCAAACTCAGCTTCTTTCTTCTTCTTTTACAACTTCTCCAAGTATGGCACTTACTAGAAGATTCTAGTCAACCAGTGAACAATGCAACTCCCATGCAGCTCTCCGAATGTGGTGCCATTCTTCCAAGGGGGTCAAGGTTTGAAGTCAAGGAGTCAATTTTTTAAGTCCCTCCAAATGCAGCACCAGTAATCAAGGATTAATGCAAAGTCAAAAATTCAAGTGTAACCACCATGTAGTTAACATGAAGAAGACTATGCATGCAAGATTCTCCTTCCAAAGTAGCTTCCCTTCACACAAGCTCCCTAATAAGTGACAATGGCATGCAAACAGGGGTTACACACACAAGTTGAATGGTCAACATGCAAGTGGACTACCAACCCAAGTGCCTTGTGAGAAATTGTGAACCTTTGTTATCAACTAGGTGTCATGAACTTTCGAACAAGTGTTAGTTTCCACCATGGATTCCTTCTAAGATGAATGCCAAAATTGGGAGGAAAAACATTTGAATTTGCATTTGAAGTGTAAAGATTGCCTCATGCACCTAGAAACACAAGGTTAGACCACAAAAATCCCAAAATTGCTACAAAATATCTTTCTGGTTGATAATGATGGCATAACCCCTGAGAGGCTTCTGCATCACCATAGAGTAACCAGCAAAGCCAAATATATGGATTCCTAGTTGCTTTGGTATCTACCCTTTACATTTGCTGAGAATTATGTCATGGATTGGATGAATTATGACAACAGCAACATGGCCTGACCATATTGTAAAAATCTTGCGTGTTGAACACCAAACTGTAAATTAGTAATTGCATGTTTAAAATCAACCCATTCAAAATCTTGAACATGGTAACTATGTGAGCATGGTTCCAGGAGCATTTCATTTTTATTGATTGGTATGGAATGAGATAAAGCCTTCTAGAGAGTTTTAGAACACCTAATGTGTGATCAAATTACTGTCCTTTTCAGCTGTGTTCTGAATTGTTGTCTTGTTTTTTAACAATTCCTAGTTGTGTAAGAACATGTCACTAATAATGTTAACAACGTTCAAGTTTTTTTTTTGATTGATAAATTCCCCTGTAATGTGTCCTCTAGCTTAGTGCCATAACCAAGGGGTATCTCCTCTATCAAATTTACCCAGGACTTGCAACTGGCCTCCATTGGAGTATGCCAAAACCAGAATTGGGTGTACCTGATTCAACATTCGGCATTTGTACATTTAAGCATGCAACATGTCTACCGGAGATTTTAACACAGGTCTCCGCAATGAAACCCTGATGATTTGCCACTTGAGCTCATCTCATTTGACCAGAACATTCCAGAGTTACTGAACTGGAAAATACAACTAGTACCAGAAAAGGGATTTGCCTTTTTTCTACATGATTCTATACATGTTACATTGTTTATACTGAGGATCTTGTCTTTTGGGTACCTGAAGAAATATTTCTTGCCAAAATTAAAATTATGTTGAATTGATTGTTAAAGTAAAAAGGGAAAACGCTTTTACAATGTACGAATGGAATTTGTTTGGAAAATTTTTGTACTATAGTATCTTCTTAAGTAACAATTTTTATTTATTAAGAGGGAGTTTATTATAACTTCACACAACTTAAATACTGCATTATTTAGTATACACCTGTTTTCATATGAAGGGTTGCTCTACTGTGTCTGACTTGCTTAGTGGTGACTCAGAAGATAAAACATTATTTTCTCTTTCCTTAGGTTCTTTCTGAAACTCTGGGAGATGAGGCATTGTAATTTTTTTACTAATAATTTTTAAGGCTTGTGTTGCTTGAGATACTGAGATCTTAAACTTTCAAGGCTTGAAATGGTTCTTGCTGTTTTGGCTAATAGGTTGGATTGTGTTTATTTTTAAATTTTCAGAAATAGCATGTCAAAGGGAGTGCAGCAGAGGTGAAGATTACCGGCTGATTAAACTAACAATTTTTGATTATTCTGTGAGTTGCTTTGTTGCCTACCCTAGGGGTCTCTTCTTTTGATTTTTGTACTGTATTTCTTTGATAACAATCATTAGACTGAAGCGAGCAAGCCTTGAATCAATTTATTCCCAGACACGATTTTTTTTGCAAAACTCCATCAAATTCTTGCCTTACAATTTCTGAACATTGCACTTTGCATTTTGTTGACATCTTAGCAAGTATTTATATGTTGATGGTAAATATAAAAAAGTGGTGGTCATTCTGAAAACAATCTTTGAGCTTACCTGTGCTACTAAGTGATACTCCACGGTCATTATTAATATATTCCCTTGAACTAAGGGTTCCTATTATCATTTTTCAGTTAACAAATTCGTAATTGCATTTCCAGTGTTGACAAAGTATTTCTAATTCAAGTACAAGGTGGTAGTGGAAATGATTTTCTTACATGACACTCCTTTTTTCTATGCTTGGAAATTTTCTTAGGTTATTTCTTTTGGTTTTGTTATGTACTAAAATTGCATACCCATGGTAGGGCAGAGCAAGAAGGAAAGAGATGTCATGGTGGAGTGTAAAGGTCAAGATGCTGCTCGGTTCCAGAATGTTGATCATGTCCATGGGTATCCTTTAAATATTTGAATTTTGTTCAAAGCTCAATGTTCTCGTGATCGCTTTCTCTGATTCTCATTACGAGTATTAAAATCATACCCTTTTTTGTAATGCTGAAAATTGTCACAACTCAGTTTCCTTTGATGTGCTCTACAAAATACAGTATCTGTTAGCAATTTTTTTATATCTTGGAGGTTGACTCTGGATCATTTGAGAAGTAGTGATGCTAAGTTTTTCTACAGATGGGAGGAGGATGTTGTCTCCATGGTTGCAAAGAACAAAGAGAAGAACAATGAACTTTTCATTTCCTTCGAATGTGAGACTTTGAAATCTGAAAAGGATGCAGAAGACCATATTAATCGTTATTTGCCTCATTTGATCAGACAGGAAGCTGTAGGTATGGTTCTATTAAAATTATGGAGTATCAGTGTAGATGCTGCATGCCAATCTGTGGATTGTTGTTTCCATCCTTAATTTAATCCCAGTTCAAACTTGACAAAGGCAGACTGACTTATTTTGCTGTTTGGCACTTTATGTGTAGTGAATATTGGTACCATGAAAATTCAAGGACTGAACTTCAATTCAGATGATAATCAAGCAGATATGTTAGAGGACAAAGAGTTGGATACGGGGTTTTCTGTCACAGGAAGTGTTACAACTTGCAAATCTGAAAAGGATAACAAGTACAAAAAATCTGATTGTTCTGTTGGAAGCAACATGGCAAATGATTATGATTTATCAAATCTATTGGGAGTTTATAAGCAAAAATCAACCAATCCAGAGGAAGATATGATTAAACAAATGCTGGCAGAGGAGCTTCAGGCAGAGGGTGTCGCTGGAAACATCCCAGAAAATAAATGGGAGGATAGCTCGTTAGGCTGGAAAATAAAAAAACAAGTCTTACCATGAATTGAAGAATTACGGAATGATTGATTACTTGAAGGTGATGGCTATGTTTTTAATTCGTTGCCTATTGATTAAACATTTATTGAGTGATGTGAGGCTGTTTAACAGTCATAATGACAACTTCCATGCAGATAAAAACTTGCAGAAAATGTAAATGTTATAGAAGCCATAATTGGGATGTGAGGTCATGTCAATGATGGTCTATACTGTACTATATCCAAAAGAAGTGACCATTTTATGTGTTCCAAAAGTCATTTCTATCTGGTAAAAACCTTGTCTGCCTATCTTGAGTCTTTTGCTCAAATAAGTTTAATTTTCTCTTTTATATTTCAGGCATTAGGTTGTCTCCTCATATTCTGCAGTATACTTATAGGGCCCATATATTTCATACAAATTGACATTTTTCATGTTAATGAAGAATCTCAAAACTGCCAAGTTCCAATCATAAAATTAAATTATAGAAGATCTCTGGAAGTGTTATGCAGTTGCACTTATAAGCTAATTAACAAATTTCTGCACAATATCCGGTTGTGATATCTGGGACTTAAATGGAAACGAGTTGGAATGAACCTACCCCAGGGCCCAGAAGGTATGAGCTCACTGCTGTAAATTACCACCATGTTGGGCAGTGTGTTAATGGCATTTGATGCCTGCTCCCAATATACTTTGTACATACAAGAAGAGGATTCAAACCGAGCATCTCGTTGATGTTTTTTTAGACATTTAGCAAATGAAGTGTTGCATTAGCTTTTTAAGTCTCCATTGCTTTCCAAAACAACATTGAAGATTGTACCATTACATGAGAATACAATATGTATTGCCATACCAGTGATTATATTCACGAGTTAATAAATTAAACCTCAGGGACATGAGAAATCTCCTCATGCTACCTCATCACAAGTGCAGAGAGCATCTTGTCTTGCTAGCCAATAGTGACCAAGGTCTTAAAAGTAAACCTCATCTATTATCATATACTTCAAGCTTTAGACCAAAATTGAATGAAAATGCATAAAACAATAAGTGGTTAACCTATAGTCCATTGCTATAAATGTTTCAGATGGATATCACTTGACCAACTATCGAAGCTTTAGACCGAAATTGAATGAAAATGCATAAATAATAAGTGGTTAACCTACAGTCCATTAATATAAATATTTTAGTATATATATAATTGTTTTCTAGAGCATTTTATATTTTAACTAGGGAAAATAATGTGATGATGACATATGAAGGCTAGCAATATGTGTTCAAAAGGACATCTTGGTACTTCGCTAAATGTGAAGAGGACTAATGGACGTTACACATAATAATAAATGAAAACCTTTTTTTCAAAGGTTATGCAAAATATAATAAATATGTTAAGGATAAACAATTACATATCAACCCTCTACTTTAAACATAGAAGTTGATCTAATGAAATGTGCCAACCAATTTTTTCTTTGAATTAACACAACACAAACCAACACTATGCCAATTGATTAGCATTAGCT
Source organism: Sequoiadendron giganteum (assembly GCA_007115665.2). Classification (NCBI taxonomy): domain Eukaryota; kingdom Viridiplantae; phylum Streptophyta; class Pinopsida; order Cupressales; family Cupressaceae; genus Sequoiadendron; species Sequoiadendron giganteum. The sequence continues at coordinate 27,520,991 of CM021102.1, forward strand.
CCAAATGATAATAAAATGAAATACAACTCTACGCCAAGAATGTGCACACAAGACCCGATGTGGGTGAAGTGCTAACATATGGCGAAAGAAATTGAATTATAACTGAAAGTAAATACAACTGAAAGCAGGAAGAGGCGGTGAACTAGCCATGAGAGATTTCCACGCTACCATTTAATTAGTGGGGGGAAAAAACATTACAATTCTAAACTAATTCATCTGTTGTGGCAGACATCCATTTAATAGTGGGAATTCACCACTTTTCAGTGGGTGATAAATGAGAGATTAGTTTGTTCTTTCTCTACATTGGTGGTAAACCATCCAGGGGTTACAAATATGAGAGAATTAACACTAAAATATGCAACAAGTTAAATGACTGGAACAATAATATTGTTTACAGTCTTACAATGAAAAACAACTGCAATTTTCAAGTGTTATTACAATTCTTACAAAGTGCAATGAAATAGATGACCTCCCACTTGATAATGTCTCAATTATTGAAGATAGAAACCAAAATAAAAAATTGAAACAAGTTTGATATAAAAATCTGCAAACCGAAATTCTGAACCAACAATCAATGAAACACCTAAATGGACGAATCTCTTACCACACTTCGTAAACTCCTCCCAAATTGGAAGTACTTCATTTCATAGGCTAGGCGACCATGTAAGCATCATTTTCCAAGCTTCAAACTCAACAAATCACCCCAACACGAATTCCAATGCATTCAAGATATGGTACGACCTTAGGAGAGGGTTGACCTCACTTTAAAAATCAACCAATTCATAATAAAATCTGTCTTTGCACCAAAAGGGGCGCCTCAAACATATAGTTGGATAGGAACAATACTCATGTGCAAATAAAATTCACCCAAAGAGCTGTATATGAAAATCTCTTTCAGCCAAACAATAACCAACAACATAAAAACTAGAAATATCTCACCAAAAATCCACAGTAATGCTCAATATGTACTTCTGGATGAAGCACACTCTTAAACCACCATCTAGGGACCATAGTTTCAGGCCCAAAGAATGGAGTAGTATTGCTAAGCTTCCCCTTAGTCAGGTTTTGAATTCAATCCAACAACATTTTGTTATAATTTTCCAAAGATGAGAAATGAGAGAGCAATGGCTTGCTTTATAGAATTGAAGGAGACTATTGGCTTTCCATCAACCTCCAATTGGGACGCCCGATTCCTTTTTGCAATTGATTAATTTTTAAATCACCTTTATTCCTCCATCCAAGGCATCCAAGACATGAGGAAATAATCAATAAAGTATTTAATCTTTTCTTAATGTGGCGTCCAAAGCTTAAATAGAGATATTTACTTTAGAAATATTTAATTTACCTCTTGATGAGACATCCACCCTCCAAGTCCCCTTTTTAAAATAACATGAAGTTATTATGCTAGGCCAAGGGGTCATAAACACATTAAAATAATTAAATGATTTAAATCATATATTAAAAAATGAACCCCAGAAAGCCAAATTTAGGAATACTCTACTGCTCTGCTCAAAATGGAAAGCTTACTGTGCTGAAGCCAACAGTAGTACTGCAAGTAATAGAACTTACTAAAAATAGTAAATTTTGGAAAGTTGTTCAACTCACTTTGCATGTTATATCATTGCGAAGCTCTCTGAAAACCCATAATTAATCTGCAATCCTAATATCAAAACTCCAATGTACTGGCTAAAAATAGCAAGTTCCGAAAAATGTTTTCAGATGGAAATGCATGTCACACCATTCCAAAGCTTTCCAAAAACCCAAAAAACTTCACTAGACATGCACCAAAAACTCTTACATTCCAACCTTCATAAATGCTTCAGAACCCCTATAAAATAAGAAACCCTAATTTTACCTTTGACAAGCCTACAGGCTTCCGGAAACAGGCTATCAGTCACACAAGAGCGTTTGGCTAAAATGGGGACATTACATCCAGCCTTTCTTAACAATCCAAGGCATTCAAACAAGTCTACTATTAATATAGTTGCAAAATTAAACATATTTGTAGCTTATGAAATTTGACTCTTACAAAGGAAGATCAACTTTCCTTGAGAGTAATTTCACACAATACATCATGATGAATCAAGGGTCTAAATTTATCCTAAACTCATACCAATTATCCTTTTTTGAATCTGCAATAGTGTGTCCCACTTCAAGGACATTTTGATTTTTGCCTGAAATCACATATTTTTTAGGAAATTTAATGCTTCAAGTCTTGAGAGATTCAATCTAAAGGGTTTTAATTGAAGAGGGTTAGATCAAACTCATTTGGATAGAATTCCTTTGTTCTTAAATTACACCCGCAATGGAGTCTCCTTCGCACCTTTCAAAACGTTGAAAAAAAAACACTTTTACTTTATCTTTTGGGGATCAAATGAAGTCATTTAGAAATTATGTTTTGTAAGTATGTAAACCTTATTATAAGCTTTCAAAAAAGTATAATTTTGAATATATTAATTTGATTATTATATTTATTTTGTATTTCTTGTGAATGTATGTTTTTTTGTTGAACATGAAGGTCTTTGTTTCATACATGCAAAAAAATAGGAAATTAGAGAAAAATAAATTTAGAACATATCTGTGCACGAGGTATTGATATCCTTATTTCAGCAAAAGAAGAAGTTAATTCAGATGTACACAAAAAAAGTTGTGTTATGGAAGTAATGTATAATTAAATTATAGTTAATCTCACTTTAAAAAGTTATTTAAATAAATTATGCAACAAAAAATAATGAAAAATATATGTGCACTAGATATTGATGTTACAAACATGTCCAATTTTTTATAATTTTATCCTTTCTACAAATAAAGTTATGCTTTATGGAAGTAATGTTACTTTAAAAAAAAAATTGTTAACTATAAAAACTATGTTATTAAAAGTAGTGTTGTAAATTGTCACCCTTGACAATTTCATGCCAAGTTTGCAAACCTCTTAAATGCACATGCCTAATTATGCTTCTGATACCCGTTTGTTACCATTTTCAAAAATTTAATTAAATCTTTATTTATCAGGTTTTGTTAGATTTTAAAATGCATGGACTAGAGCACCCAACACCCTTGTCCCATCTAATCAGGCCCTAAATTTCAAATCTTATTGTCAGCCTCAATATGTTTAAGAATTTAAATCCATTTGTTGGCCTATCTTAATAGTTAAAGCGAAACATGTTTAAATCTGTATACATAAGTTCTTCCCTCAATTTTAACTCCTAATTAATTCTAACAATTTTACAACTTTAAAGCAATTAAAGCAATATCAAAAGTAGAATAAGTAGAAGATTAAAGACACAATTATAGTCTACACATCAACAAATTTATGTTCATTATTTATGTTAATTACTATTATGTGTACTAACACTTGTAGGATCTCCAAGCACCTTGCTCTTTCTCATTATATGTGATGAGCAAATTGACTTCAATTCAACAAGGATTTTAGATTTGAGTGGTAAGTTCCATTTGTGTTCATTATCATTCATATTTATTGTTTTTCCTATGTTCATCTGAGAGAACACACTCTTTATCATCAATCATCATAGCTGTTGTGGAGGTGGAAACACCAAAACAAATTTTTACCAAGGAAAGCCCCTATACGACACAACCCTTCTCCCTCTTTCCATTTTGCAGGTTAGAAGTATGCTACTGATCGAAGTGGATATGAGATCTAAAGGCTTTAAAACCCTAATCCATGCATTTATGGACTACTTATTAACACATTAGGGCAAACTGATTATTCACACATTGTCAAACTTCAAAACCTTATCTCAACTATCAGAGACCTCCATACAGTGGTACACCTGGGCTCTAAAACCCTAGGATTCAATATTTATGAACTAAGGCACCCAATGCCCTTGCCCTACCAATTCAACTCCAAATTTGAATGCCAAGTTCCTCTCTATTTGCACTCTCCATATCCATCTTTCGTTTCTATCATTTTGTTCTACAATTTCAAGATTTTGTTATAGTTTGTCACTTTGATCATAATTCACTTAGTTCAATACATCTCATCATCAATCATTGCATCCCACACACAAGAAGAGACAAAAACCCTGACCAACTTGTTTGGCTCTCCCTTGAGGACAACAACCAAGCAAGGTCTCTTGGTTAATTTTACGCCCCTTAATGTTTTAAGGTGGAGTGCTTGATTTAGGTTAGGGTGTTTAGCATATATCTCATTTCACCTTATTAATTTTTGGTGAACTCGACATATCTTACATTTGCAAATATTTTGATTTTAAGGGCATTTAGTTTCATATCTAACTTACTTTGTTAAAACATTACATTATTTGAATATCTTATTTTTCGTATGCAAACATTGTATTAGAGAGCATTATTGCAAAACATAAACCTAAAACACTTTCTTCTAACATATAATCAACATATCCGTCTTGTCATCACTTTTCTTCTAATCCTCTTATCTTTTTCTTCTTTTTACGAACATTTATTCGTCTTGAAACATGTATTTGATTTATGAGTTTCACAACCTGGTGTTCTATATCCAACACTCATGTGAGATGAAGTTATCGACTTATGACTTCCCGTGCTTTAAATAGCTCTGGTTTTTGTTGTGCATATTTTGCACACATGCCCACCATAGGCAGGGACCCTCTTTTTTCGCTCCTGGAGGGCTTCTTTGCTCCCGTCTCGTTTTGTGTGCCCCTCATTTTGCTGTCCTAGTTGGTCAACGTGCCCTTCAAAGTCTCATTTGTTTGGCTGACCATATTTTTCCCCCTAAATAAAAAATGGCTAAGTCTTGGGTTTTTTGGGCTTCGCCCCCGCTCGCTCGCTTGATTCGCTTTTTCCTTCATTCTTTGACTTTGGGGATAGATTTATTATGGATTTTGGATGTTTTTGTGGTGTTTAAGTGAACTGACAAGGTTTCATTAAGTTTCAGGAAGTTTTGAAAAATCCAAAGCGGCTTCCCCGCAACGGTTTTCCTGTAGCGGCTTCCCTGCAGCAGCTTTCCTGCAGCGGCTTTCCTGCAGCGGCTTCCCCAAAACAACATTCCTACAACGGCATTTCGGCCTTGTGTTTTTAGAATATACTAATGCACCTCCAAATAAAAAAATAGACTTTGACCCAGATGCTAAAATGGGGTCTTATCCTCCCCTAGCTTTTCAAATTCCAAATTTTCATTCGGGAAGTACCATCCGGAGTTCCGTGCTCTTGTGGCCGTTTCAAAACAACATTCCTATAGCGGCATTCTGGCCTTGTGTTTTCGAAATGTACTAGCGCACCTCCAAATCAAAAACGGACTTCGACCCAGATGCTAAAATGGGGTCTTATCCTCCCCTAGCTTTTCAAATTCCAAATTTGCATCTGGGAAGTACCATCCGGAGTTCCGTGCTCTCGCGGCCGTTTCAAAACAGCATTCCTACAGCGGCATTCCGGGCTCATGTTTTCGAAACGTACTAGCGTATCTCCAAATCAAAAATGAACTTCGACCCAGATGCTAAAATAGGGTTTTATCCTCCCTTGGATTTTCAAATTCCAAATTTGCATCTGGGAAGTACCATCCGGAGTTCCGTGCTCTCGCGACCGTTTCAAAACAGCATTCCTACAGTGGCATTCCGGGTTCATGTTTCCGGAACGTACTAGCGCACCTCCAAATCAAAAACGGACTTCGACCCAGATGCTAAAATGGGGTCTTATCCTCCCCTGGCTTTTCAAATTCCAAATTTGCATCTGGGAAGTACCATCCGGAGTTCTGTGCTCTCGCAACCGTTTCAAAACAACATTCCTATAGTGGCATTCCAGGCTCATGTTTCCAGAACGTACTAGCGCACCTCCAAATCAAAAACGAATTTTGACCCAGATGGTAAAATGGGGTCTTATCCTCCCCTGGTTTTTCAAATTCCAAATTTGCATCTAGAAAGTACCATCCGGAGTTCCGTGCTCTCGTGGTCGTTTCAAAACAGCATTTCCAGAACAACATTTCGACCTCTCATTTCTGGTTTCAAGAAGCTTACCATGGGTCTGTCGATAGAACCATTTGATCCAATGAATAATGCTACAATTCCATCAGGAAGAAGGCATCTTTCAGGCAGTTTCAACTACAATAAAAGGGAAATCAGTTAGAAGACAAAATTGCTACAGTGACTGACCACTACAAGACAAAATAGGGAAAAGGCAAAGATGTATTTTAAATTACTGAATATTGTGGGGTAGGTGAAGCCCTAATGTAATTGAATTTGAGCCACACAATGTAAATAAATCCTTACCATTCATTTGGGCTTTGGAAAACTATAAATAGGGGTCTCCCCCTCATTTGTAAGTGTTGGAGAGCTGTTGTAAAAATATTCTGTAGCAATAGAAAGTAGCATTGCATGATCTATGGGTGTTACATTTTGATTTTGCTCATTATGTGTGCATGGTCCTACCTTCCAAGTTAGTTTTAGTTGTAGTTTCTTGAATGGAAGTGGTAATGGTGATTGATGTTACAGTATTTGATGAACTTTCAGCCCATACTCTTGGCACTTGTTGATGGCAAGCTACTGTGCAAAATTAGGCTGGGCTTATTTATTTGATTGCTGCAACCTAGTTCACTTGCATATTCATGATGTGTGTATGCAAACTGAAAATCTACAGTCCTTAGAAGATTGCACTGGTTTTGTGTAACTGTAGGATCCTCTTGGTCAAGCAAAACCCAGTTTAGGGAGTTTGTCTACTGTAGCAACCTCCATGATCACTATTCATTCATAGTTTAAGATCCAGGAACCTTTTCTCTTCCCTGCCCTTTTTCCTTTCTTTTAATAAATAACCTTAAGAAATGTTCATTGCACATTGTAAAGCTAAATCTTATGTTGAAATGGAGTTCCAGACTGCTGTTTGAACCTGCAGCAAACACTCAACAACTTTCCCATCTTAAGAACTCCATTTGCAGATCCAACTTCCCTGCTTTGTAACTCATCCGGAAGTCCACCTTGTGATTCCAACAAATCACATAAACAACTGAAATATTCCAAGCACTATCAAGACCTGACATCCGAGAGACCTTGGGATAGTGTTCTGCAATTTGATTGTGGAAAATTGTCTTTCAAGAGAGATAATGCACCTACGTATTACCTGTGTTGTAAAGTGCATAAAAACACCATCAATAGTTTTGAGCTTGGGTTCGTTCTCTTTCACTCAAGTAACTATTGCAACACAACCACCTTTTGATCCTACCCCCACTCCCACTTTGCCAATGACTTCTAGCCCACAAACCTTTCATGAATTCCTTGGATTTGGTAGCCTATGTTCCTAAAATAAACTCCAAAATCTAGACCAAGACTTAGCCGGTCTCCAACTATTCTTGAGTATGAAACACTTAGTTGGAGAATTTGTCCCTCTTATGGACAACCTTAAGAAATTTGTTAATGATTCACATGGTGCACGGAAATTCTTCGTAGCCTAACACACATAGCGGATTCAAACATTTATGATGTCAACTAGTTGCACAATATTTTTCAAAAATGCATCCCCTAAAAATGAAATAAGAACAAAAGTGTCAACTCCCTTGACCGCATCTCCTATTACGACATTCACCTCTATTGTTATGACTCCTGCTGCACAATCTGGTAACACCATTAACACTATTTTGGGGCTTTCATCTAGAAATCCTATAAATCAATATAACTTTGTTGTACCTTCTTCAAGCCTCCTATTTACTTCTCAAAACGTAAATCCACCTATTTTCCAACATGTTCTACAATTTACCTATCACAATACCAATCCACCTGTTGCTAGGTCACTAGTACTTCACATTTTACCAATTCTCAAACCCCCTCCCCAATTGATCCTATCATTAAACAAATCTTACAAAATGTGAGCTCTTTACAACAAAAAATATCCAATATGAATCAAAATCAATCCCTCCAATCCTCCAACATACCTCACTCATAGCCCATTGTCATTCACAATTCTAAACTCCAATACCACAATACATTGAAACACCCCATTTTGAGAAGTACAAGGGAAAAGGGGGATCCTAATAATTATGTATCAACCTTTACCACATTATGTAGTGATTTCCTCTTTGAAGATGCTCTCTTAGCCAATCTCTTCCCTTGGTTGTTGAAAGACACAACCTTTGATTGGTTTTGTTCATTACCTAACAATTCATTCCACTCTTTTTCACAACTTGTCAATCAATTTCTTCAACACTTCCAAATCACGTTAATTGTTTTGGTTCATTGCAATCAAGGAGCCAAGGAAAAGGTGACTGATTTTATAGGGCGATATCAAGCCCTCTACTCTCAAATCAAAAATTCCCTTCTAGATGCTAATGTGCAATGGGTTTTCATTAGGAACTTACAACGACACATTCAGGATAATATTCTATTCATGTGATATCCTTCATTTACACATCTTTGCATGGATCTTCATAAATAATTAGTGGTTATTCAATATGAGGGTTCATTGTCATCAACTCGTGTTGGTCAATTTGAGGTTGCTCTTACTTCAAATTATCAATCATTTAAGAAACAAAACAAAAAAATCATCAAGATAAGTTCTCCCAATGACATCCAAGCATATGTTGTAGTTGCAACACCTTCTTGTAGTTGACTTGTTATGCTAGTTCATTAGTGAATTTGTGTGGTTAATGAATTGTTATAACTAGTTACCAATGATTGCGATTTCACAAAAACCATTGTGCCCTCTATTGTTGTAGTCAAGGAGGGGATTTGATTGGTGAAAGGTCCTCCTTGATCTACTTTCATTGTATTTTAAACATCGCACTCAATATTTTTTTTTGCTATTGCCTTTGTGAATCTGGGTTAGATTTAGAAACATCAATGTCGGTTAACAAGATATATTAATGATGACACTAGAAAGAGGTCAATAAATGGGATAGTTGATTGAAGTATTTGAAATGAATCAACAATGAGAAATATCTCACAAGAGAGTTTAGTTATATGTGGGATTTGTTTGTATGAGAACATACTCAAGAAGAATCCAAAAGAAATCAAGTACCACAAGATACAATCTAGAAAAATTTGGTAGTAGTTGAAGAAGTGAACACACTTCTTGATTGCTTTCCTTGACACGAAGATTGATGCTATACCCATAAAGTTAATACCAAATAGCCCAAAGAAAGGTGGGAGAGGACCACAATGTGGTTAGGGGACATGCTAGGAAATCGAACAATCTCTTACATTGGTGGAACAATAAGAATGAAGGAGATTGCGATTTAAGTAGTTGAGGAAAATCCATTAGTACATTTTCTAAGTTGAAGCGAAAGCCAAAATCACAGTATAAGATGAAGCAAATTTATAATTTAGATTTGAAGTCATGAACGGATAAATATAAGCATATAACTAGTTTCAAAGAATATCCCACAATGAATGAATGAAGAGTGCTCATAGAGGTTGCTAGGAAACTTCCCCTTCTTGAAGAAGGAAGGTTTTATCTTTCCTACCAAGTTAGGTCAAAGGTTCTAGTAGAAATTGAATCATCAAAGCCAACAAAACCCCCTCAATTGAGCAAAATTTTATTTTGAGATGGAGTCAAGAGACATACATAATCAATATTCAACTGATCAAAGAATTGTTATTTAGGGAGATTGAGCCAAAGATGTTAGGACAAGGAATGTAATTGGAGAGAAGGTGGTGTGAAGGTGATATTATTTGTGTAAATGTCACTAAGATTTCAAGATGGGTCAAGGAGTTAGATGTGTTTGATAGAGTCAAGGAGAAAAATGAACATCCAAAAAATAAATTCTTGAGGAGAAGATTTCAATCACTATAGTTATACTAGGAAAACCAACAAAGGGATTGAATTGGAGAGATGGGAGCTTGAGGGCAATACTAGTAGTGTATGGATCACTTAGGTTTCTAGATGAGTTGAGTATTTAGATGTGTCTAATAGTGCTACGAGAGAAAAATGAATGTCTAGATTGTAACTTGTGGAAAAGATTTGAGTGACTACAATTGCACAAGGACAACCAATAATAGTGACTCCACCAACTGGTCCAAGTGTGGAAAAGTGAAAATTACTTGAATTCAATAGCTATGGATCCAAAGATTTAGCGTGAAATTGTAAAACATGTAGTGTTCTTTAATCAACTTAATAACTAGGAACATGAATTCCTCTACTTAGGGATTGAACATCACAACCAACAACCATAATCTGCTAAAGAATCTCATTTAATTATCAACCCGAGGACGTGAACTTGAAATGGGTCAGCATAATATATGCACTAATCACCTTTCCATACATGCATGATTTCTTAAGATGCTCTATACTGGAATTCTAATTACCGGAATAACTGTACTGGATAACTTGCTTTGGAAATGAAAACTGAAAGATAAAACTATTCTGCATCTAGTGGCTGCAGGAATAGTTGACAACTCTGTGTTTTTGCCAGCTGCAGGAACAGTCACATTAACTTTTATAAAATAAAGTGCAGCTATCCTAACTTGTAGAATGAAAGTATAGGTAGATCCCTAAGTGGTCCCCCTTAGGTAATGCCAAAAGTAGACAATAGATTAGGAGAAAAAATTCATAAACTTTATTGATTCAAGGCAAACCAATACATAGCACGCAATCTCTTGATTGTATTTCTGAAACTGAAAATGTGTTTACAACAACAATCTTCCAACCCATTCTCTGAAGGAGAATGGGCTATTTATTGAAACTAAATCTAACTACTAACTAACCTTCCCTTATAAATCGGGAGGTCTTTATTACATTCAACTAACTTAGCAAAGCGGTGGATAGAAATGAAAGAACTAAGTCAAATCAGTTTATCAGTCTTAAAGTGCCATCATCCTATATTTATGAACCATTAAGATGCCTGAGCTAGATTTTTGAAACGCCCCTCTTGCATGGCGGATGAGTTGAAACTGCCTCCCTATTCTTCTGCAGCTGAACCGGTCTTCATTGATTTGGTCTTCTACCCACGAGTGGGAATTGAATTCCTTCCTCCAATCGTGGTACCTGCAAAATATCCTGCCAGCTATTCCTGAGGTAGAGAGTTAGCTCAACACGTTCAACATTTAAGACGATTCATCACTTCATTTATACATCTATTTAAGCATTAATCTAAAGCAAACATTACTCTAGGCGTGGCTGCATGAAGTTCAACAGTAGAGGCTACAGGAAAGGTTTGTCGCCACACAAGGTTTATAAGGTATTCATCAAACTAACAAAACATTTAAAGTAATAATCATGGAAGACTTACTGTAATATACGTATTATATTTTAGCATAAAAGTTTATGTTTTATCCCATAATCAACACCAAATGTTTGTTTTAGCATAATGAAAAAGCATAAAAGTGTTTGCAAAAGTGTGATCTAGATGTGCTAAAAACTTGGCTCATCATTCCCCTCAACCGACTATTTGCTGGACCCTTCAGCAAATCTAGCATTTCTTCTCTTGGAAAATTCTCTTAAATCAACATTCTGCTACTATCCACACTCTCCATGCTAGAAACTCCAGAAGTGAGCTCCCATCGCCTCCAGCCTTTGCCATCTGTTATCCTCATAACTCATGTTATATATGTTGTTGTCCCCCTGCATAGACAATAATGGCCATAGGAGAATAGGTGGTTGCATAACCAAGGGCAACCAATTCTCCTTTTTTGTCCTGGCATTCCTCATGTATCTTTCTGCCCTTCTTGTTGCTGCTTACAAGGTATTGGGAGCATGTGGTTCTACTCTTTTTAATTGAAATGGAAGATGTTCCCATCTTGTTTGAATGTGCAGGTTTGTAGCTCCAAGATCATTGTTTATTACCTGGGAATATTGAGAAAATACTTCTTGTCTGAAAGGCTCAATCAATGGTCTGGCTCTTTCATCTCTCCATAATTTCTTCCAATCAAAGTAGATACCCATTCCATTCTTTGATTCATTCCTCATGAATAATGGCATATTGACTTCATCATGCTAATGACTATCAAATTGTTCCCCCCTGCTTATCTCATTGGTGATCCAGGAGATCAAGGCGCTGATATGAATATCACCAACATAACATAAGGGGTTCCAATCTTTATCCTGGGGTACAACCAAATTATGCAGATAAAATTCACATAAGAGATTCCTGATGTTCAGAGGTGAATCTCTATATGCCTCATAAAATTATTTCGGGGTATCTAATGAAGGATTTTTACCTTTCTAGATTCTAATCAGTTGGAAGTTCAAATACAACTCCTTGAGATACATTGCATAGATAGGTGAAGGTGCTCGACATTGCATCAGACACAAAACAAGCTCTACCACCTGGTTGAGAGTGTCATTTAAGTTAGCAATTTCTAGATTCTTGTTCTGGATTATTCTTTGTAATTTATCAATTTCAAGTGCACAAGTAGTTTGCTGATGCTGGAGTTCTTCAAAACATGCCATTCTCGCAACAAAGTTCGTGACATGGAGCGGAGGTCTATGACTATAGCTTACTGTAGGTGATCCCTGTATTTCTTCAGTTACATCCACCTTTCCTTGTTCCTCTTCTCCAATTACCTCAGTATTATTTGATGGTTCAGAGTTTTTCTGTCCTAAATTACCTTCCTATTGCCAACCTTCCTGATCTTCTTGAGCAGCAGGAATCTCATCAGTCATGCAAATGCTGTCACCCTCTTCTTCTAATGGAATCACAACTGCTACCTTTTCCTTCCCAACATATCCTACTTCTTCTTGTTGCTGTCCTACCGTATTTTCCTATATCTGCTTTGCAATGGAAGCCAATTCATCCAGGCCCACTCCTTCAGGTGTACCTACGGTCTCCACAAAAATAGGTTCCTCCATTTCTAGTATAGGACTGGAAGGGTCTGAGGTTGGTGGTGCGGCTAGAGTAGCATCAAGTGATTGTCGAGCTTCCTAGTTCTGGAGTCTAGAACTCCTTCTTATGGGAGTAGGAATTGTCTTACACTTCTTTGAGGGCTTTGCCGCAGGAACATAGAGGTTTTCCTTTTGTTTTCTTTTTACAGGCTTAGGGGTTTCCACAACGGGTGACTTCCCTTTCTTATCATTGGAAGAGGACTCAGGATTTTTGATAGGGTTTTTTTTCAGAAAGAGGAATGTCATCCTATGAATCGGATGATTCCTGAGTAGGGGACATAGTAGTAGAGGTCTGGCCTATGGACTGGGAGGTTCATCGCTTGAAGGTAAGAGGTTCCCCTCTAGGTCCAACATTTTGAATTTTGGGATTAAAATTGACAATAAATTCCTCCCAGATCATCCTTGATGTATCTTGAACAAATTTTTCAACAAGTAATTTAACAAGGCAGTGGTGGGATAAGAAGTTAACCCTACCCTTTCTAAATTCAGCAGCACTATTGGATAAAAAGTTGTAAAGGAAGTCGGGGACATTCATCAACAATCCATGGCGTAAATGAGACAAAAGTTTGAAGTGATGAGAACGTAGGACTGGAAACCTACTTTCATAGGTTATGTATTTGATTATATATCCCGCTCGTGACACCCAGTCCTACGGTAGACTCATCCTTTGTGCACCTTGCTTATCTACTTGTAGAGGAGGGTCATTCAGCCAAGTAAACTCTGCCCTGACGCTCTTTGCATCTCTCCCTTGAGGAAATGGTTCTCCGACTTGAGGTAATCCCATTATCTCTGTAATTCTATCAATTGATGCATTCACTGTTATACCTCCAACTTTTGCTTCTCCTTCTTGAAATGTCTTTGTAAATTCCTCTGCAATGTCTACATCAAATTTTTCAAGCTTCAGGAAGTAATTAAGCCACCCATATTGCCTGAATGGTGGCACATGTAGCACATCCTGTAGCAGGATGTTATGATCTGTAGGCTCATGTCGAATCGAATGACCTCCCATCTCCTTAGTTTTCTGTAATTTAAAACTTTAGGCGATGATCACCTGGTTTTTTTCAATCTTACACAACCAAAACTTCCTGAAACCCAACTCTATAGCACTTTTCTCCCCTCAACCAAAACTTTTGAACCCTTCTTCAAAAGATACATAAAATATAGGAAAATGAATTCAAACATTCAATCTTCTTTGAAGGAGAAAGTAATCATAGATGAGTAAAATATATTTAGGTTCATTATTGCAGGAGGTATGGTGTTCAGTTCATTAATTGGAGATTTTCAAATATTCGGAGCTCATGCCAAAATGACAGTGGCAATGGATGTGACAAGGCCTTGAGGTGGCAGAAACAATGATGTGGCACAAAGATATAAAATGGAAAAATGTGCCCAATCGTGTGGAAAGACCGAAAGAGACGGCAACCATATAGGAATGTAGTTTGCTTTAATTAATACCGAAATAAATGTAATAAATGAAGCAACTAAGCAATCTTAAAGTGAAGTGGAACTCATCTAGATGGAACCGCCATAATTACTTGATGTGACTTCACTTCTTCATTGAAAAATGTGATCCATAGAAACGTGGATGGTATGAAGAATGACAGGTGGATGAGGTGGTAGAAAGAGTATGAGTGGACAGATTACAGATGGAGTGAGTGAATGGAATGGTGATCCGAGTGGATGACCCCCTTTTATTATGACAACCTTATGCACTTTTATGCATGGATTTATGCATGGCCTAGGGGATTGAGTTGTAACTCCATCCCTTTGGCTGCAGGATCAACTGTTTCCTGCACAAATTCGAACTGGCTCTGAAATTTTTCCTTGTCAATTGGCTTATAGTAGAGATTTAGACGATGCCCATTGACTAATAGCTTAAATCAAACCTCATCAATGGTCCACAATTGTACAACACCATTTGTTAATACTTCCTCTATCTCATATGGACCCAACCATCTAGTTTGCAGTTTTCCTTGATTGTCCTTATACCGTGAGTCATATAGTAGAGCCCAATCTCCTGCTTTGAATTTCTTCTCTTTAATGTACTTATCATGCCATTTTATTCATTGGTTCTGTATTATCTTAGTGTGGTGTAGGGCATTCTTTCGGAGCTCATCCAAGGCATCGAGTTGCATGAATCTTTCCTTTTGTGTAGTTGTTAAGTCCATGTCCATTTCCAATGTTATTCTGAGAGTATTTTATTCAAACTCTATTGGCATCACAACTGTTTTACCATACACCATTTCAAAGGGTGTATATCCTGTAGCAGTCTTCCATGTAGGTCGGTAGGCCCATATAACTTCTGGTAACTTTGCAACCCAGTCCTTTCTCTGTAAATCCACAATCTTAGTCAGAATTGCCTCTATATCTTTGTTGGTGATCTCCACTTGGCCATTAGCCTGTGGATGATAAGGAGTTGATTTCCTGTGCCTTATGTTATATTCATTGACTAAGGCTATAATCAAAGTAGAGGTAAACTGTGCCCCCTGATCTATCACTATTTCCTTAGGGACACCAAATTTGGTGAATATTTCCTCATAGAGGAATTTTGCTACCTTATTATCCCTAGCATGCTTCATAGGTCTAGCTTCTACCCACTTTGTTACATAATCTGTGCATACAAGGATATAAGACTTACCATTTGAAGGCGGATCAATTGGCCCTACAAAATCCAGTCCCCATTTGTCAAAGGGTGTAACAATCACTTGTGGAAATAGAGGCATCTCGTCTGATCTAGTTGGCCTTCCCATCCTTTGGCATCTATCACATCTCCTGGTGTATTTGGTTGCATCTCTATGCAGATTTGGCCAATAGTAGCTAGTATTTAAGATTTTCATTGCTGTCCTTTTTGCAACAAAATTTCCACCACATAGCTCATCATGAATTGCATGCAATATATCATGAGTATCTTCCTCTCATACACATCTCCTCATAACTTGATCTGGCCCTGTATAAAACATGCAATCTGTAATCCAGGAAAATTTAAAAATTTTCTCTACCAATAATCGCTTTTCCTTAGGGGAGAATTGAGGAGGAGTTCTTCCTACAACAAGATAATTTGCTATATCCGCATACCATGGGTGAATAACCTTGATTGCAAACAAATGCTCATTAGGAAAGGAATCCTCAATAAGTGTAGAGTCATCTTGTCTTTGAATCCTAGACAAGAAATCAACAACCACATTGGCTTTACCTGGCTTGTCCACAATTGTAATGTCAAATTCCTGCATGAGCAACAACCACCTTGCTAGTCTTCCTGTTATTGAGCTTTTGTTCATAAGATACCTGATTGCTGCATGATTGGTGTGGACAAATATTTGATAGCTTGTTATATAATGCCTGAATTTGTTGAGGGCATAAATGATTGCTAACATTTATTTTTCTGTAACAGTGTAGTTGACCTCAGCTCCTTGCAAGTTCTTGTTGATGTAATACAGTGCATGTTCAGTTGAACCACCCTTTTGTCCTAAGACAACACCAATGACATAATCTGATGCATCTGTATGAATATGGAATGGAAGTGACCAATCAGGTCCTTTCAACACAGGTGCTTGTGTAAGGGCAATTTTCAGATCAAGGAATGCTCTTTCACATTCCTCTGTCCAGGAAAAATCTACATCTTTCTTCAACAAACTGTATAGAGGGGCTGCTGTTTGACTGAAATCTTTGATGAATCTTCTATAGTATCCAACATGTCCCAAAAATCTTCTCAGATCCTTTTGCTTGGTAGGAAAGGGGAGATTAGAGATGAATTCAATCTTAGAAGGATCAACCTGTATCCCTGTAGTAGAAATATAGTAACCAAACATTATTCCCTCTTGCATCATCATGAAGCACTTCTGACTATTTAGTGACAAGTTATGATCTTCACACCTCTGTAGTACCTTCTTCAAGTTGTCCTGTGCTTCCCCAAATGTTGCACCATAAACAGTAAATCCATCCATGTATATCTCCATGCAGTCATATAAGATATCCGAGAAAATACTTATTACAGCTCTCTGGAAAGTTGCAGGTGCATTGCAGAGACTGAAAGGAAAAATGGAGTAGGAAAATGTCCCCCAAGGGCATGTAAAAGTAGTCTTTTCCTGATCCTCTGGAGCAATCTTGATTTGATTGTATCCACTGAAGCCATCAAGGAAAGAGAAATACTTTTTCCCTGATAAATTATCCAATACTTGATCAGTGAAGGGAAGAGGAAAGTAATATTTATTTGTTGCAGAGTTGAGCTCCCTATAATCTACACACATTCTCCATTTTCCTCCTTTTTTAGGAACGATAACCAGTGGGGAGACCCATTGGCTATCTGAGATTGGGTAGATAAAGCCAACATTCAACATCTTCTGCAATTCCTCTTTAACAATTTCTTTCAAGGCTGGGTTGATTCTCCTCTGGGGCTGCCTAACATGTTTGAACTCACTGTTAATGAAAATTCGGTGTATACATAGCTTTGGATCAATTCCTTTCATGTCACTATAATCCCAGACAAAAGCTGGTTTATGGGTAGTAAGCATTTTGACCATTGATTCCTGTTGCTTGCTGATAAGTTTATTGTTGATATTCAAGGTTTTTCTTGCAGCTACTTCTACTTGAGAAGTCAATTCAAGCATGGATACTTCAGATAGAAAAGGCGTGTCTACTTCATGGGGCAATAATGTGTGCAAATAGTCAGTTGCTGCAGGATAATGAGCTGATGTGGGCGGAGGGAGAATGGTCTATAAGGTGCATGGACTTTCTTCACAATGAGGGTGTTCAATACCATAATTATTCAGTAGGACATTATATAGTATCTCTTCCTCCTCTTGTTGTGCAATGAAAGGCTCTCTAGTAATCATCATGAGATTGGTCACCGAGTTCACTTCCTCTTCTTCTCCCAAATCAGGCCAAACGACCTGTCCAGACTCAAGTTGAGGCTGGGCTGGAGAATAGAGGGTAAGCTTCTTTGTGTTATACCCATCAGATATTGTCATGTTACCAGTCCTACATCCTATATAAGCATCTGCAGTGGCTAACCACAAACTTCCTAGAATTACAGGATAACCTCCTAATGATGCTTTTGGAGACAAAATCATAAAATCAGCAGGATATTCCCATGAATCTAGGGTGACAA
Source organism: Sequoiadendron giganteum (assembly GCA_007115665.2). NCBI lineage: Eukaryota > Viridiplantae > Streptophyta > Pinopsida > Cupressales > Cupressaceae > Sequoiadendron > Sequoiadendron giganteum. Next base: position 27,538,848 of record CM021102.1, read on the forward strand.
CTAAGTCTTCCACTACTCCATCAGGTTTGAAAGTTGAACTATCAACAAGTTACAAGACTGTAGGTGCAGGTCTTAGGTCAAAAATACTCAGTTTTAGTATAAGGTCTTTGGTCATGACATTGATAGCAGCTCCAAGATCTACTAAAGCATTCTTAATTTGAACCCCATTAATATTAATTTCAACAATAGGGCTGCCAGGGTCTGAATATTTTGGGATGGTAAGCTTCCCTAGCATCAAATTAGAGAGTTGGCCTAAAACATGAACAGTCTGAGGGTCTTTCTTATTCCTACCTAGTTTCTTTAGACATGCTTCTTTGATGGCCTTGCTATAAATAGGTACTTCCTTAATTGCTTAAAACAAAAGAATTTTTACACATATGTGCTTTAGTTGGTCAAGAATGTCAAAGGTAGGCTCTTCTTGCTTTTTTACAATTCACCTTCCAACCTTTGTGGGAAAGGAGGTGATGGTGTATTGGATACCTTAGGTAATGATGGAGTATGTATTGGCTCATTGGGTTGGACTAGGCCATTGGCATCTTCTTCTTGCTTAATCTCCTCAGATGGAAATTCTGAGATTATGGGAGGAGATGGTGTGGGCAACACAGTTCCTAAACGTAAGTTGATATTATTCAGGTTGAGAGCATAGGCAGGCTGATGATTAGGATCAAAAAAATAAACGTGTTGCTACTCCTACTGTTGAGGCTGATTATTTGGATTGGGTACTACTTGAGCAGACAGTTGGGTTGGCTTTGGATTCTGGCTTTGATTGACTACATGAGGTGGCATAATTGATTGCTGCTGGGGTTGCTGTAGGAAACCAGTGGGTGGATTTGACCATTGCTGGCCTCCTCTCCACTGGTTAGACTGCTGCCAATTCCCTTGTGGAGGTTGCCACTAATTTTGCTGTGATGACTGCCAGTTCCCTTGCGGGGGTTGCCAACGGTTTTGTTGAGCATTTGGCCAAGGGTTATTCCATTGAGGTTGAGAATACGGTCCATAACTTGGAGGGTACTGGTTCTACCACTGATTATTATATGAACCAAAATTTTGCAAGGGGTTTTGAGGCATACCTTGTCTTGGGGTCCATGGCCTGCGCTGAGCAACAAAGAACACTTCTTCCTCTCCTTCAATGGTTTTGAACTCAGTAGGAAGATGTTGTACCTCCAAATTGGCCACTGCTTTGTATCTGCAGTCCTTCTTCCTCTGTCTGCAGTGAGGGAAATATTCAGCTAGCATCACATTAGCTTCATCTTTCTTTCTTCTAGCTTGCATGGTGTCTAACTGAGTAGCTGCATCATTTATAATATCTTGTTTGAAGTTGGACAAAAGATTAGAGAGTTCTCTTTTTGATACGCCTGAACCACTTCCTTTTGCAATAGAGGGTTGGAACCCCCTGCCTTTCTTCACATTTTCCCTAGAGTAATTGAGACAGATCTTCTTAATGTCATCCCAATTACTTTGGGTGATATCTCCTCTAGCCATGAGGTTTAGTGCTTCCATGCAGGTATCATTGACTCCTTTTAGAAAGAGAAGTTTTTTAGACTCCTCATTTAGTTGGTGCTGAGTGTTTTTCTGCACACTGAACAAAAACCCGGATACATAGTCCTCCAAGGTTTCATCCTCCTTTTGTGACATATTGAAGATGTCATCTCCTCTCATATCATTTCCCCTACAATATTCTTTGTATTTTCCTAAGAACAACTCCTTCAATTCATCCCAAGTGGCCGCTGCATTGCCCCCTAGTCCCATGAACCATCTTAAGGCTAACTCCTTTAAAGTAGAAGGAAATAATTTCATCTTATGGGCTTTAGTAGTATAATCATAACTCCTACATAGGATGTCAAACTCAAAAAATAAGGTATGAGGGTCCTCTATAATAAATCCATAGAATTTTGGAAGCAATGAGGTAGGGATATTTTTGAGATTATTATTGTCAAGCAAGTCAGAGAGTGGGAATGGAAAAGTAGGCCTTGCCATCCTTGGTGGTGGTCTTGGGTTAGCTCCTAGCTAGTAGACGACAAGGGCAAGTGGGTTATTATGGGGGTCTTGTTATTGAAAGTGTGCAGGTTATTCAATTGTGATGTGAGTAAGTCAAGGTTATCAGGCTCATCAAACAGGTTCAAACTTATCTCTAAGGAAGAAGAAGATGAAGTGACTAGGTCCTGACCAACATCCAAATATGGTTCTTCTGGGACAATTTCTAGGTCAATTTCTTGGATATCTAAACTTCTAGGAAGGAATCTTCCAAATTGGTCTCTTCTTCTAAGCATACAATAAAAAGTAAGTCTAAACTATGGAAAAATGCTGGAATAGTGAATTTTGATCTAAACACTTAGGAATAGAATTTCAAGCTACCTACTAGCATGCCTGCAATAGGTCCTTAGTTTGACACCATCCCTAGCAACGGTGCCAAAAATGTAGTGTTCTTTAATCAACTTAATAACTAGGAACATGAATTCCTTTACTTAGGGATTGAACATCACAACCAACAACCATAATCTGCTAAAGAACCTCATTTAATTATCAACCCAAGGACGTGAAATTGAAATGGGTCAGCACAATATATGCACTAATCACCTTTCCAGACATGCATGATTTCCTAAGATGCTCTATATAGTAATTCTAATTACTGGAATAACTGTATTGGATAACTTGCTTTGGAAATGAAAACTGAAAGATAAAACTATTCTGCATCTAGTGGCTGCAGGAAAAGTTGACAGCTTTGTGTTTCTGCCAGCTATAGGAACAGTCACATTAACTTCTATAAAAGAAAGTGCAGCTATCCTAACTTGCAAAATGAAAGTATAGGCAGTTCCCTAAGTGCCCCCCCTTAGGTAATGCCAAAAGTAGACAATAGATTAGGCGAAAAACTTCATAAACTTTATTGATTCAAGGCAAACCAATACATAACACACAATCTCTTGATTGTATTTCTAAAACTGAAAATGTGTTTACAACAACAATCTTCCAGCCCATTCTCTGAAGGAGAATGGGCTATTTATTGAAACTAAATCTAGCTACTAACTAACCTTCCCTTATAAATCGGGAGGTCTTTATTACACTCAACTAACTTAGCAAAGCGGTGGATAGAAATGAAAGAACTAAGTCAAATCAATTTATCAGTCTTAAAGTGCCATCATCCTAGATTTATGTGCCATTAAGACGCCTGAGCTATATTTCTGAAACACCCCTCTTGCATGGTGGATGAGTTGAAACTGCCTCCCTATTCTTCTGCAGCTGAACCGGTCTTCATTGATTTGGTCTTCTACCCACGAGTGGGAATTGAATTCCTTCCTCCAATCATGGTACCTGCAAAATATCCTGCCAACTATTCTTGAGGTAGAGAGTTAGCTCAACACGTTCAACATTTAAGATGATTCATCACTTCATTTATACATCTATTTTAGCATTAACCTAAAGCAAACATTATTCCAGGCGTGGCTGCAGGAAGTTCAACAGTAGAGGTTGCAGGAAAGGTTTGTCACCACACAAGGTTTATAAGGTATTCATCAAACTAACAAAACATTTAAAGTAATAATCATGGAAGACTTAGTGTAATATACTTTTTATATTGAAGCATAAAAAGTTTATGTTTTATCCCATAATCAACACCAAATGTTTGTTTTAGCATAATGAAAAAGCATAAAAGTGTTCGTAAAAGTGTGATCTAGATGTGCCAAAAACTTGGCTCATCAAAACACATGAAACCATTTTGATTATTTATGGTCACACAGAGTCTACAAATAAAGTACTTATATTGGTGATTCAAAAATTAAGATGAAAACTCGTAGTGTTGAAAGTGCAAATTAAGAGGAATGATTGCCTATAATACTATGAGCATACTTGACCACATACAAGGTGAAAAATTGGCATACATCATTCCAACTAATGTATAATAAATACACTATAGTACTAATAGAATTTATGGTACCAAGCTAGAGGATAACAATGGAAAACTAACAAGGGATGTGGAGAGTTTGAAGGAGAGATGATTGAAACAATAAATTGGACAAATGACAAATAATTGAACAATGGGACACTAAAGTGATAAAATGAATGAAGCATTGACATGAAAATCACTTACAAAGAATGAATTTTAAATAATGTTCTTTGCTCAAGTATAATGGTTAATGTTAAATTAAATCAAGTAAATTTAAAGTACTGCTACTTGACCATTAAAAAATTATGGAGAATGGTTCAATGTGACTAGAAAATTTGGTGGTACAAGTGTGAAGAAAGGATACTATGAATAGTTCAAAATTTAAAATACACCATTAAAGGACCAAGGCAACTAATATGATTGACCCTGATCTCCAGGTCCTAGGAAAAGTATGGTAAAATGAACCATCCATCATACACAAAAAAGAACAAGGTATAATTAAATTTAATAGTGGAAAAATGTTATTTAAACCTCTTGAAATTATCCTATCTTATCCTTATCATCACTAATCTATATAAATTTATCAAGATCCCAATTCCTAAATCTCCTATTTGCCACCCTAGATTAAATCAACATGTGCATATTTGACCTAGGTCATTTCTACACATGTAGGTCTCAAGCTCAAACTTTTAAATCTTAAAATTAAAATCCTTGCATGATATTGTGAGCCAACCAAGTGTACATTTTTGTGATATGTCATTATATTTCAAGACACTCCTGTAGCGTCATAAATTGTCACCCATGACAATTTCACACTATGTTTTGCTCCCCCCTTGGTGCATGGACCTAATTGTACACCTAATTTCTTAATTTATAAATTCCATGACCCATTTTAACATTTTTCGATCAATTTCAAGTAGAAAAAAATGCATTCATTTAATATTTTATCCCCAACACCTTAAATACCACAAAATAGGGTTGGAACCTAGTCCCCTAGGGCGACTTAGTCTCCCTATTTTGCCTCCAAAATTGAATATGTCGATGTCAACATTTTACTATTTGAATTTCAAATGTCTAATGTCGGCTATTAGGATTTAATTTTTGACAAATTAGATTAAATTCCTATAAATACCTAGTCATTTCATCATATGAAAGATATCTAGAAATAGTGAAAATTATTAGAGAAATTATGGTCAAGAGCATTATCAAGCAAGTGAAGAGCAACATTTCAGATATTTATTACAACAATTCAATATCAAATCATCATGCCAAAGTGCATGTAAGTTTGTTTACATTTATGTTATCATATTGTTTGTGAGATCTAACCCATGTAGGTGATGCGGCCCTAAAAAGCATATCATTCTGCATATAATAAAGCATTGACACAATCTCTCAATTCTCACTAATAAAGAAACTACTGTCATCTTCGAAATCTACATATCATAGCTTCCTATCTCCATAGTCATTCCATATCCTCTAATCCCTTATACCTTGCGGGTCTTCATGGCATGGGATGGAAGATTACCACCACCACAGTGGTCGTAACCCGAGCATGAGCGTGGAGAGCATATCCACCCTTCTCTCCTCTAAATTGTCTACCACCTTTCCACTGTCGAAAGCTAAGTCACACACACTGCTCAAACACAATGGTCGAGCTCAAACCATGATGGGGTTTGCTGGTCGCTCCACAAATGATATTTGATATCATTTGGTTGTACCAAACACACATAGCTCCGTAAACATATCTTCCTCAGTCTCCTTCAAGGCGAATATCGAACAAAGGCTTCCAAAACTATCATAAAGGAAATTGACTCATAAACAACAATGGGTTATTTTAAAATAGTCCAACAACATCGAAACCTTCAAAACCAATATGCATTAACAATTCGCAAAACACATAAACCGGGAAAGATAGAGAGAATGACATGACGGGAAATGGAAACTCCTTCTATCGAATTCTATATATTAACATTTCCAAAACATACATACTTTAAATAGCTCTCTGGCTGAAGGCCAGAGAGCCTGATTTCTTCTCCCTCTTGTTACTCTCTTTTCTATTTTCCCGTAGTTGCACTCTCTATTCCCTCTACCCCCATATTCGGTTACATGTTGTCTCTTTATAGAGATTCTAGGGTAGTTAGACAAACTGTTCATCTACCTGATATTCCCATTCGGTTACAACTGTCATTTAATCCTTTTTATGAATACATCATTACAATTTTAACACTTAAACCATTTCTTAACATGGTCCCACGAAATTCTAAATGACTAAGACATTACAATATTATGAAGCTTGTCATAAATTTCAAGAGTCGAGGTGCCCCCACACCATACTCCCAGGCTTAAAAGATTTCCAAGTCCCATGGAAGTGCTGAGGTGAGAATTCTGCAAACAAACCGTTCACCTCTGTGTCTTCATCACTGAATCAATGCTTCTGCTGCTTCCTCTGTTGTTGTTACATGACTCCCATCAATGGAGTTTATGTTGGTTGTTGTCCACCACTCTGCATGTGGCTACTTCACACCACCACCGTACTACCATCGTACCCACACATGATTCTGGAAGATGCTTCCCACCCTTCTCTTAGTGGTTGCTCTCATTGCACCTTCTACCCAGCTTCATCTTGGTGTAGACAATATGAAGACCCCATCTTGAGATCTTCACACACGCAAGAACAACTGCATCCTTACTACAGCTTGGATGGATCAACTTGCAACCAATAACCCACACTACTGCCTGGTGTAGATTGCCTTCTACACACTCAAAACCTTCTGGCTCTAATACCATTCTGATGCGGCCCTGAAAAGCATATCATTCTGCATATAATAAAGCATCAACACAATCTCTTAATTCTCACTAATAAAGAAACTACTGTCATCTTCAAAATCTACATATCATAGCTTCATGTCTCCATAGTTGTTCCATATCCTCTAATCCCTTATACCTTGCGAGTCTTCATGACATGGGATGGAAGATTACCACCACCACAGTGGTCGTAACCTAAGCATGAGCGTGGAGAGCATATCCACCCTTCTCTCCTCTAAACTGTCTGCCACCTTTCCACTGTCCAAAGTTGAGTCACACACACTGCTCAAACACAATGGTCGAGCTCAAACCATGATGGGGTTCGTTGGTTTCTCCCCGAATGATATTTGATATCATTTGGTCATACCAAACACACATAGCTTCGCAAACATATCTTCCTCGGTCTCCTTCAAGGCGACTATCGAACAAAGGCTTCCGGAACTGTCATAAAGGAACCTGACTCATAAACAATAATGGGCTATTTTAAAACAGTCCAACAACATCGAAACCTTCAAAACCAATCTGCATTAACGATTCGCAAAACACATAAACCAGGAAAGATAGAGAGAATGACACGACGGGAAATGGGAATTGCTTCTATCGAATTCTATATATTAACATTTCCAAAACATACATACTTTAAATGGCTCTCTGGCCTTCAATTTCTTCTCCCTCTTGTTACTCTCTTTTCTATTTTCCTGTAGTTGCACTCTCTATTCCCTCTATCCCCATATTCGGTTACATGTTGTCTCTTTATAGAGATTCTAGGGTAGTTAGACAAACTGTTCATCTACCTGATATTCCCATTCGGTTACAACTGTTATTTAATCCTTTTTATGAATACATCATTACAATTTTAACACTTAAACCATTTCTTAACATGGTCCCACGAAATTCTAAATGACTAAGACATTACAATATTATGAAGCTTGTCATAAATTTCAAGAGTCGAGGTGCCCCCGCACCATACTCCCAGGCTTAAAATATTTCCAAGTCCCATGGAAATGCTGAGGTGAGAATTCTGCAAATAAACCGTTTGCCTCTGTGTCTTCATCACTGAATCAATGCTTCCGCTGCTTCCTCTGTTGTTGTTACATGACTCCCATCAATGGAGCTTATGCTGGTTGTTGTCCACCACTCTGCATGCAGCTGCTTCACACCACCATCGTACTGCCATCATACCCACACATGATTTTGGAAGATGCTTCCCACCCTTCTCTTAGTGGTTGCTCTCATTGCACCTTCTACCCAGCTTCATCTTGGTGTAGACAATACGAAGACCCCATCTTGAGTTCTTCACACACGTAAGAACAACTGCATCCTTACTGCAGCTTGGATGGATCAACTTGCAACCAAGAACCCACACTACTGCCTGGTGTAGATTTCCTTCTACACGCTTAGAACCTTCTGGCTCTGATACCATTCTGATGTGGCCCTGAAAAGCATATCATTCTGCATATAATAAAGCATCAACACAATCTCTCAATTCTCACTAATAAAGAAACTATTGTCATCTTCAAAATCTGCATATCATAGCTTCATGTCTGCATAGTTGTTCCATATCCTCTAATCCCTTATACCTTGTGGGTCTTCACGACATGGGATGGAAGATTACCACCACCACAATGGTCATAACTTGAGCATGAGCGTGGAGAGCATATCCACCCTTCTCTCCTCTAAACTATATGCCACCTTTCCACTGTCCAAAGCCGAGTCACACACATTGTTCAAACACAATGGTCGAGCTCAAACCATGATGGGGTTCGCTAGTCGCTCCATGAATGATATTTGATATCATTCGGTCATACCAAACACACATAGCTTCACAAACATATCTTCCTCGGTCTCCTTCAAGGCGACTATCGAACAAAGGCTTCCGGGATTGTCATAAAGGAACCCGACTCATAAACAACAATGGGTTAGTTTAAAACAGTCCAACAACATTGAAACCTTCAAAACCAATCTGCATTAATGATTCACAAAACACATAAACCAGGAAAGATAGAGAGAACGACACGATGAGAAATGGGAACTCCTTCTATCGAATTCTATATATTAACATTTCCAAAACATACATACTTTAAATGGCTCTCTGGCCTCCGATTTCTTCTCCCTCTTGTTACTCTCTTTTCTATTTTCCCGTAGTTGCACTCTCTATTGCCTCTATCCCCGTATTCGGTTACATGTTGTCTCTTTATAGAGATTCTAGGGTAGTTAGACAAACCGTTCATCTACCTGATATTCCCATTCAGTTACACCTGTCATTTAATCCTTTTTATGAATACACCATTACAATTTTAACACTTAAACCATTTCTTAACATGGTCCCACAAAATTCTAAATGATTGACATTACAATATTATGAAGCTTGTCATAAATTTCAAGAGTCGAGGTGCCCCCGCACGAGTAGGTCTTCAAGAAAATAAGCAACTACAATCAAGCCTTAAGGAGATGTGCATGAATTTTAAAGGAAGCCATTTTTGTGTGGTGAATTGCAAGTTATAGTTGATTCATCATTCATTTATAATTTATCTATCTTTCATTCATTGTTGCAATCAAACCCTACACCTTGACAACAAACGAAAACTCAGTTACAACAATATTTGACAGTGTGACAAGTGGAAACAAAAGGCTTTGATTTGGTACTAGAGGATTATGAAAAAATAGATTTGAGGTTGCTCGACTAGGAAATAGTCACCCTAGGTGACTTGGTCCTCAATTTTCAGCCCAAGATTCATATACCAGGTGCACAGTGTTCTACTTAGTCCATTTTTGTAGTTTGAATTTGTTTGTGAATTTTTGTGTCTATTGTATTTGCATGAGAACAATAATTTGCATCACTAGCCTAGTCATTTCATTGCATTTTATCCTTAAGTCCATTTCAGATTTGGTCAAGGATAGGTTGACTCACCTTTCAGGTTGTAAGTCAGTCTTATATCTTGTCCAAATTCATCAAACCTCCTCTACCTCAACCCTCTAAATGAAATGTTAGGAAAGGTGTCTAAACCCTAGAGTCAAGTCCTAGGGTTTCCCTTTTCTCTACATTTCATTTTGGTGAACCTAACACATTTACATTATATGCCTTCTAAAATATGAAGTAATTCATCCTAGATCTAGGTTTAGCATTACACTGTGTTGTATTGTTCATTTAGGAATTCATTTTTGCATCATAAAAGAACATAAAAATTAAAAAAAAATGCATACAATATTGCATTTTAGCTTGCAATACAATTAATTTTAGTCATCTTAGGTCAGATTTACATTCCAATTGCACTTAAAAATCTGCATTAGGTCATTTAAATTTGAAAAAGTTAATTGCATTAATTTATGAATCTTGCATATAGTTCAAAAAGTGAAAAATTGCATTGTTTTGTTTTGAAAATGCATCAATATCATCATTTTCAGATTTTGGCATATTAGGACCAATCAATTTTTGCATCTTAGATCTGGAAATTGCATTTGCAATTGTCTTTTATTACTAGAAAATATTTCAAATTGATGCACACTTGAATTTTTAATGGCATAATCATAAATTGGGAAAATTTTGGAAAACAATTCACTGACGGACTTGTTTGCACACAAACTTTGGATCCTTAAACAATACTATACACAGTCAAAATTTGAATTTTACTAAAAGATCTTCCAAACATAGTCACCCTAGGCGACCTAGTCTAGGTTACTTTTGCTTATATTTTTGTGATAGAACTCTCTTAGGATCCTTTGTCCAGATTTACTATCAAATTTTTAGTTCATTGTGGTGTAATAGTCTAAACCGCTTTTCAAGCATAATATCATCATAATGGCTAAACATTTTGGTAAAATGTGGACCTCATTGAAATCTTTGGTTGATATTTCAAGTTGTGTGTTTAGCAATGACCTTAATTGAAATGATGAAATTTATATTCCTTCAACTCCTATTGTATATCTTCTTTGTGAAGATATCTTGAGGCAAGAAGAGGAAATCACAAATGAATTCATAAAAAATACCTTGCGTGACCTTGAGAATAATGTGGTGCCTTACCCTTCAACAAATGGCCTAATCACCCATACCAACAATTAGCACCACCCACCATCCCACCACTTGAAATGTTTTCCACATAACATAGGGAAAGTGACTTACAATTCATACCTCAACCAATGTGCATGGAAGTGCTTACTGATAATAATCACAATGAAAACATATCACCCAATAATCCTCCACCATATGAGAACAAAGTTATAAACACACATGTTGGATTGGAGCAATGTTATGGGAAAGGCTTTAGGATCTTGACAAAACAAGGATGTGACATCAAGAATGAACATAAAGTCCATGCTATTTTAGAACAAAAACCATTTGAAGACACAAAAGGCATAGATGCATAGGTTATCTAGGTCCTCTACCTTTACATCAAACATTTTCTAGATCATCCAAACCATACATGAATCATCATCCTATTAGAAAAGTTTTGTTACTTTCTCCATATCCTTTATTTAAGATTGAGTGTACTTTAACTACACTTTTAAAATCAATATTCATTACATTACCACCTGTTCATGATTGAAGAGATATAAAACTAAAGAATAAAAACACATCCTACTGTGCATATCATAGAATATTTGGACTCATTACTGATGAATGTGGTTCTTTGAAAAAGAAGTTAGAATAATTTGGTAAAATTGAGCAAATGATAGACTAACGTATATGCACTTTGCTCCTTGCCATGTGGTAGTCATAGTATCACAATATGCTCACTACCATGCATGGGGTATAAACTAGGCTTTATGCAATCATATTTCATCTTGCAAGGAGCAACATGCAATCATCCATCTAGGCTCAACTTTTTGTTGAATGCACACAAGAAAAATGAGAGGGGGGTGAATCAATTGTACATTAAAACCTCAAAACCCTCATAAAAATTCAGATCCACATCAACTTTATTAACCCTTAATCTATTAGAATGATTTAGCATGAAAGAAAATAACAAAAACTAAAACACATTAAAAGCATGCATAATAGAACACCAAATTTACATGGAAATTCCCAAGGAGGGAAAAACCATGATGAGGATTAGATCACAATATAAAGTAATTACAACACCGAATACAAATGGGTTCACTATCAGAGGGCTCATTTCTCAAAATAAAGAAGGGCTCACTATCAGAGGGCTCATTTCTCAAAATAAAGAAGGGCTTACTACCAATGGCTCATTGCCAGATTAAAAAAAAGAAAAGAAAATAATGAACTACACTGAGAAATACATCTCAATGTAACAGAAAAGTCCACCACAACATCACCAACACATTTTTAGCCTCTCTGAAGATTGTAGACACCTTCTCATTGCTTCCAGTGGTCTAACTCATTTAAGTTCACATCGCACTTCACAAATTCACACTTCACAACTTTACAATTCACATCACACACTCTCTTCTTACAATCCTCCATCAATACAACACTCATTTATACCTTCTTCAACCTTGAAAACATTCTCCAAAGTCGGCTATGCACCACAACTGTGCAAATTCAAATAAGGTCAACACTAAGCATTTTCTCGGTGGGAAGGAATGAAAGCAAACCACACCACATCTTAACTCGAACCCAAAACATACATATACACCATGCCATGCTTCCACAATCACTGAAGCAAATCCACAATTAGTGTAAACACCCAAAGTTGACCGAAACTTTGTACAAACACCATTAACGTTTAAGTACACACTTCCTCAAATCCAAAGATGACTCGCAAACCACACACAACACTTGAACACAATCAGGAATACTCCACAAATACCCTAAAATCTAACAAATTCCTTAGCAACAACTTTCACTTAAGGAATGCACACACCCAATACACTCAAAAAACCTTCCATACATTGTAATTCAAGAAACCACCTTGTGGAGAACCAACCCATGAACAAATTCAACTGAAGGTAGATATGAAACCTTATAGGAACACTTCTAGAACCACAATAACGAAAACTAAACTACAAAGAAATGCTGAGCAAAACCATTTCTCCCAGACAACACTGCAACACAATTCACACACCGATGAACATAACTTTCTCTACACAACAATCTAAACCAGGAAATTCTAGATATAGAACCTCTGAATACCTTTGACCAATATATATGAACCACATAAGAAGATCTTCAACACAAAAGAAATGCAAAGCGAAACCAAAGCACCACTCTATATACCATAACACCTCTACAACAAATTGTTTTCCTCTTTTATTCAATTTTTTTCAAAAGCAGTTGGAAACCAAGCACTAGAAACACATACTCATCATCTTCAACACTTCCTCATTACCATTAAGCCAACTGCAACACTGCAACTCAAATATACATCCAAAATCTTATCAAAGAAACACTAGAGGTTGACATCAGTAGCACTTACTAATGGAAACATAATGAAACTAATCAAAGCATCATCACAACTTCTCAACCATCATCAATTGACATTAATAAAAAAACAAACATAAGCCTATTGACATCAATGACAACACCAACTATTTATACTTGCAAAAATCTCCCCCTTTGTCATTGATGACAACACATGATGTGAAAAACCATCAACAACAAACATAACAATTCTAATTGCCAACCATCTCATACTCTCCTTGTTCACTTTACTCTCTCCCCCCCTCTGACAATTGGACATTTTTCACATTATTTTTCTTTTCCCCTTTGACATCAATGGAAAAGAGCAACATATTTACATTTGTTTCTCCCTTTTAAATCAAACATACATAATTTCTCCCTTAAAGTCAATACCTATAAGGGACAACAACTGTTCTGTAACTACCTTTTCTTTTTACTGCTCTGCATACTCCCCCTTAGGAGCACTCCATAAACTAGATCGACCATCAACCACTGCACATATCCTTTGACACATCTAACAAAGGACAACACAAACCTACATCAACACTTACTCCTCTTGACTATAATAGCCAACAAAGAACTACCTACCCCCCTTTGAGAGGTAGCCTCCAACATTAGTCCAAAGCAAAGAATGAATCTTCAAATCCACTGGACTAATGCATATCCTTATGCATCTAGTTCAAAGAAGGAGGGTAACAACCCCTACTTCTCTCAGAGATACTCAAAAGTATCCTTAGGAAGAGCCTTAGTGAATATATCAACAACCTAATCCTTTATAGGAACATTCTCAAGCTTCACTTCATTCTTTGCAACCTTCTTTCTCAAAAAGTGATACCAGATTGAGATATGTTTTGTCCTTGAGTGCATCACCGAATTCTTTGAAATGTTAATAGAACTTGTTTTATAATAGAAGATATAATTTGGTTCATCATATATAACTTTGATATCCTTCAAGTTTTGCCTCATCCACAACACCTATGTGCAACAACATTTTGCTGCAATATATTTTACCTCTACAGTAGATAAAGATACCGAATCTTGCTTCTTTCTCAATGAAGACACCAATTTGCATCCAAGAAAGAATGCAATAGCACTTGTACTTTTCCTGTCATCCACACAACCTACCCAATCAACATCTGTATAGGAACTTAGAGAAAAATTAGTATCCTTTGGATACCACAAGCCATGTTCTCGGAGTACGCTTCAAGTATCCGAATATCCTCTTCACTATTGCAACAAGTGACTCTCTACGGTCTTCTTTAAATCTATCCACAAGATAAATTTCATGTATGATATCCAATATAGTAGTAGTTAGATATAACAATCCTCTAATTATTGATCTATACTTGCTTTGATCAGCCTTAGGAGATTCATCATTCTTACTTAGCCTACAACTATTAACCATAGGAGTAATACTGGATTAGAATCTTCCATTCTATTGGTGTTTCAATTAGCACCTCTAGAGTGCTTATTGGAAATAGAAAGCTATTGCAAGTGTTATAGTACTACTCTTCAAATTATAGAGAGGAAGATCTCTCTTTGCTGATGTTCTACGTAAAAAAGGGTACTAAGGTTCCTATCTTTTTTACTCAGTGGTAGGACACAAGGGTGCATAAACATAATGCACCATAGCTAAGCTTTTCTTTGGTTTCTGCAGATCTTAACTACGACTGAACTAGCTTCTAAACTATCCTACCTCCTTAAGATAAATAGATAATGAGGGAATAAGAGCAAAATGGATGGGTTGGATCACTTGAATCCGTTGTCTCCGTAGAATACGACCGAGGTTCTAAACTATTGGATATATGTCAGGATAAGGTTTTATACAAGTAAACACTCTTTGTGGTAGGTTGGATCTAAGACTTTCCAAGGAGGAGGAACCCTTGTCCAAGGTATAGGTTGGGAAACAACATAATAGAAACAAAAAGGTATGAAGATATGGATATCAAGATTTCTAAGGAGGAGAAACCCTTGTCCAAAGCGTAGGCTAAAATCCTAATCTTTAAACAACATCAAACAATAGCAATCGATGACAAAATATCCAAGGAGGAGGAACCCTTGTTTGAGGAGGAGATTGAAACAATAAACTATTAAAAACAAAGACGTTGGATCAACTCAAAACTTAGATCAAATATGCATACGCCATATGAATTTCTTCTTCAAGTTTTTCCAAAGAATTACAAATATTGGGACAACAAAGGCATGAAATCATGCACAATTATGATCAACCAACAAACTCTCATCCAAGAGTGAACAAATACAAACAAGCAAACTCTGGCAATAATGGCGAAACAATTTTTCATAGTAAATAAAGGTTAAAAAAATAATGAGCCCAAGGCTCTTATTTATAGAAACTCAAAGGTGTAGGCAACCCTAAAATCTCCTTGAGTTAAAATTTAGTTCTTGCCAATCAACAAGATTTATTCCTATGTCTAAAACTAGGTGAGAAAGCAGTTAACTGGAAATCTACTTTAGTTAACTAAAACTAAACAAAAGTCAAATTGGAAGTCTACCTTAGTTGACTGACACCTAACTAAAAGTGAACTTAAATTACAAATGTGCCTCCAAAATAGACATCCACCTTTAAAGGAGATATGAGATCCACAAATCGTAGGAGTCAATTAAACATCCTTGATTAGTTGGATTTGACATGCATGATCTATGGAGATCTGGAGTTAACTTGGAAAAGGGGCATCGAGTTAACTCCATTCATAATTAATGCCTTTATGAAGGGTAGGAAATCCTCCTTGAGTGTTTGACACCTCATCATTATTGGTCAACAATATTTTATCCATTTGTTGATTTCTTCTACCATACACAATTCGATTTTGTTATTCAACCTTCTTTGCAGCTGCACCATCTAGAATTTTTGACATGAAGTGTGGAAGGTAGTGTGATAGTAACTTGATGGAAGCTCTATATTTGAATTGACTGCCTTCCGCATTTGGCTATCTATTGAATGGTGATGCCATTCATGCCTTCGAAGGCATCCAACTTGAATATAGGCTTTACTTGATGCATGTTTGTGTCAAGTGATTTCATGAAATTGTGAGGTAGGACCATTTTGGTCTTGATTTCAACTTGAGAGTACTACACTCTGGAAAACTTGATCGCTTCCTGTAAACACAGATACATTCAGACAAATTCTAAAAAACCTTAAAAATAGCCATTTGCCGAGAAGTATTTTTTCGAGAAAAATATGGCACATGGGTTTTGTTTGTGCTTTGATGCTAAACAAAACCAATTCATTAGAATTTTGATTTTGAGACTTTTCCAAAAAAAATCCCTAAAAATAGGGGCAACACTTGTTATTTCTGGAAAATTTGAAAAGTTGGGTTTTACTAGAAAAATACACTGATTATACCCAGTTGGTCAGATCTGTGGTAGTCTATTGTATTCTGTGACATGCAAGAATTTTAAGATAAAAGAGAGGAAGTAGACAAGAGGTGGATTGGAAGTTATTGACTGCCTCTTTGTAAAAATATTCCTCTGAATTCAACCTCTGAGAAGAAATCCCTTTCTGCCTCTGATCTTCAAAAAATATTGAAGAATGGTCCAAAACCCTTGCCAGATCTAGAAAAGACATTCTTGAGAGAAATTTTCTATTTTCATCTTCAACCTGTAAAAATAATAATGAAGAATGTATGCCTTGATGCATTGATATGTCAAATTGGAATTACAAGCATCAATTGGGTGTCCAACTCATGATTGAGCCTGATTTGGAGTTCTAAAAGCTGATTTCCACTGATCGTGGAGTGTTTGACCTCTGTTTTCCTCCATAATTGCTTAACTCAAGTCAATATATGGCCTTTTACCTTTTAGGCATCCTTTCTTTAGTTTTGAACATATTTTTCATCATTTTCTAGGTTGAAGTGCCTCTATTTGATCCTTGCTCTCAGTCATTCAGTTGATCTTTGACAACTACTAATGGATCTGTTGTCAAGATGGAACCATGCTGAAGAGATATGTTAGGGAGTCATCAAGTTAGAAAACTGAGTTTGAGGCTCCAGATTAAAGGGTGCCTTTCTCTAAGAGGGGCACTTTTAACTTTGTCTTAGTCAATTTCATGACTGTTCTTTGTCTTTTCCATTTAGATCCTTCATTCTTTGATCTGACGTCACCGTTGATTGATGAGTTAGATGACTCTACTTGATTGTGTATTGGGTTACCAACTCAGTCCTGGAAAGGATGATTGATTTCTCAACTTCTGACAACAATTTTAGGTCCTTCAAATAAAAGGGCACACCTGGCCAGTAGGGGAGCCTTTGACTTGTTTGACTAATAATTTCATGTTGTAAACTTCCTTCTTTGACCTCTAGCATTAGATGACTCAGTTGTTAGATTCCTTTGTCGATAGTTTCATTATCGAGATCAATCAAAGTGGAAGAGATCATCCTCGAGGTTATGGAGTAAACTGATTGCATCTGCATGCCTTAAATATTGGGTTCCTTTCTTCAGGAGGGGTGCTTTTGACCAACACTTAGCAATTTTCTTTCATTTTTGGGCATGTCCTTCAATCAACATCTCCATGTTTCATTGATGTTGGCTAGTGATTCCTGCATCAGATGATCTTGCTTGAAGATGCGTTGAATAGACAACATAGACATGAAGAGGATGATTGTTTCCAGAGGATCTAGTGACTGCTTTTGACCCTTGAGATCAAGGGGCACCTTTCTCTAAGAGGGGCGCCTTTATCTTTGTTGACTGCATTTCTCCTTGGTACCAAGGCGTCCTCCTTCCAGAGTTAGCCAAATTTTGGCCTTTTCCATTTTGAGAATCTCCCTCATCAAATATAATCCTTTTCTACCTTTTCTGCCATGGCTTCTTTGTTGAAGATTTTGAAGTTTGGCTTTCAACATCTGGTACTGGCCAATCTGCCATTAATGGCTATGGAGCTCCTTACTTTGTTCCTGAAAAATGAGAATAGATCCACTAGAGTAAAATATGTCTTTTGATGATTTTGACTTGACCAATGTGATTGTGAAGTCGATTAATCCTATCAAAATAATTTTCAATCATTTCTGAGAAGGTCCTATTTTCAGGGGTTTCCCTAAAAATAGGGGCACAAAACCCTAATTTTTAATTTTTCAGAATTTTAACTATAGGTTCCTTGACAGAAACCCACAAAGACCTTATGTTTGGTTTGACCTAAAATAGAATTTTGATGGCATTTTTATATGATTTAGCTCAATTTAACTAGAATGCCAAAAAATTATTTTGGGCACAACATTAGGCTCTGTTTGGTGACCATATCGGATACCTACGACATAGGAGAACCGAGAATCTCTAGTTTCGTAGACCATTACTTTATTAGTTGGGCAATGGAGTCAAGACTTATTTACTAATTCACATAAGAATTGAAGTTCACCTTTATTTATTGGGGCTCACCTAAAAGCAGGACTACCTATGAAATCACCTAAAACACGATAATACTTTACAGAACGGGGAAAAACATAACAACATAACATTAAAGCGAAAGAAAAATTATTTACAAAATACTCACCCCATCCCCAAAGGGATGAAATGCTTCAAGTATTGCCCAATGTAGGATAATGGAAGGAACCTCCTGTCTGAATGTGAAAGAATGTAGGAATTCTCTCCTATGACATCATGGATCAGGAACGGGCCCAGCCAAAGGGAGTCAAATTTTCCATGCATTCCTTTCGGTTCGTGTCTCTTGTCCCATAGCAGGAATTTGTCTCCAATATCGAAGTCTCGTTGCTGAGCCTGCTTGTCAAAGATATTCTTCACTCTTTCTTAGTGTTGAGTGATCTTATCCACAACCTCCACCCTCTCCTCTTGTAGTTGTGTCAGACACAATATGTGCTTTTGGATTGGATCCTTGAACTCTTCATCTTCTACTATAGATGCCAGTTGCAAAGCGGACAACTCTAGAGTGATGGGTAGCATCGTTGTTGTGCCATACATGATAACAAAGGGGGAAGTGCCGATAGATCTCTTGGGCATGATCCTATCGGCCCAAAGAGCATCATATAATTTAGTGTGCCAAGCCCGTTGATTGGATTCAACCATCTTGCGCACGATTGTGACTATGTTCTTGTTAGATGACTTGGCATGTCTGTTGCCTTGTGGATAGTAATTTGAAGAATGGGACAATGTGATGCCATAGTCAAAACAAAATTCTACTAACTCCTCTGATGAGAAGCACGTAGCATTGCTAGTCATGATCTTTCTTGGTACTTTGAAGCGTGTGATGATATTTTCTTTGAGGAAGTTGCACACAACTTCAGAAGTAGCACTCTTCGTAGGAATTGCCTCAACCCATTTGGTGAAGTAGTCCATTGACGTAAGGACTTAAACATGTCCCTTACTAGAATGTGGGTTTATTGGACCTACAAAGTCGATACCCCATTGTTGAAATGGAGCATCTATTATCACTGAACTTAGTAGAATGGTTGCCAACTTGAGTTTACCAACAAAATGTTGGCATTGTTGACACTTGCACACCCATTCATATGTGTCATGGAACAAAGTCGGCCAGAAGAACTATGCCCAAATAATTTTGAATGCCATGACCCTTGATGAAAAGTGGCCACCGCATGCTTCACTATGAAATGCTTCCAACAACCGTCGTTGTTGGTCTCTACTGACACAAAGCAAGAAATTTCCATCAATTCCACGCTTGTATAGAACGTTTCCTCATAGCACATAATTTTGTGATTTTAACCTTAGGGTTCTTTTCTGTTGTTTGTCCAAGTGGGTTGGAAATTATCCATCAGTTGCATAGTACCATAGCTCTGAGTACCACTCCTCTGCAAAATCAACCAGTAAGACCATTGGAAGGTCTTATTCAATTTCCGTTACTAGCTCACCATCAACAACTTGATTCTTTAAATCATCATCTTTTGCCATCAGCTGACATAGATCTCTCTCACAGATGATTTTGGTCGGATTGATATCCAAGTCATATTCTTGGACCTTTGCAATCCAGTTGCCTCTTTTAGTCCCCATCTCCTGCTGAGTTAGAATACTCTTGACCGCAGGGTCAGTGACATAGACTGTTGTGTAAGCATTTAATATATATAATCTAAATTTTTCACAACTCTCACAATGACATAGGCATTATTTTCAATCTGGGAGTACTGAAACTCATTGTCTTTGAAACTACTACTCATGAAGGCAACTGGCGATTCTGTCTCCTCGTTCATCTTTTGTGTTAGTATGGAAAAGAGGGTGTACTCTGATACATAACAATAAGGAATGAACTCTTTATTGAAATCAGGTCAAACCAACACTGGTGCTTTATTGATGGCTTCTTTTATCTTGACAAACCCCTCCTTTCCTTTGTTAGTCCATTTGAAGGTGGTCATCTTCTTCATCATTGCTGATATATCCTTGGTCAGCTCTAAGAAATCAGGTACAAATCTTCATATGAAATTTACCTTTCCGAAGAAGGAATGAACCTAAGTGGTATTGGTTGGGAAAGATAGGTTCTTGATTGAATCCACTCAATCTGGATCAATCTAAGTTCCCTCTTTGGAGATGATATGGCCCAGTACTTTGCCTTTCGTCAGTGTAAAGATATATTTCTTTGGATTCAAAGATATATAATGATACCTAAATCTCTTGAACACTTTCACTAAATGTTTAAAATGATCTTTTCGCTTCCTTGAGGAAGTGGTAAGGTCATCAAGGTAGATGACTATCACTTTGTTCTTTAGCTCTCCAAATGCCAACTCCATGACTCACTGAAAGGTGGCATTGACGTTGATGAGGTTGAAGGGAATCCTCTCATAGGCGAACGTTCCCCATAGGGTGGTGAACCTTGTCTTGATCTGATCCTCCTTAGCCATGACAATTTGATTGTATCCAGAAAAGCCATCAAGCAATGAAAAAATCTCCAATCCGATTGTTGGAACCAAAATTTTCATAAATTTTCTAAGTGTTTTAGCATCTAAAATCTAAAATTTCTGCTCTCATCTTCATAATAAACCTCTCTATCGCCATTCATGAAGTTATTTTCACCCTTTACCATGCTACCGTAATTGTATTAAGCAACCCTTACAACACTCATGCCTTACTGCAGTATCGCGGTCCATCACCAAGTAGCTCGTGGTAAGGTGGTAAGAAGAGCCATTAGTATTGATACTTTACCGCTATACCTCAGAGGGTCAAGACTCAGCCCGCGGTAGAGAGGTACATGTAGAGCGATATACTAAGGAAGAGCACTAGGAAGACATCGCGGTACCACAGGAAAGCAAAAGGTAGCCCATGGTAGAGTGTTATATTGATATATGTGTTAAGGATACACTGCGGTACTGCTAGTGAGCCAAAGGTAATGTGTGGTAGAGCGGTACACTGAAGAAGGTAAACACCAAAGAGGAGGAAATAGGGATGTTACATAGTATTGGTAAAGTAATCGAGTGGTCTTCCCGATGAAGTGTAAACATTAAGAGAGCATCCTAGATCAAAAAAACCAGCAGAAATTAAAACAAATGGAGTTTTTAGAGGTTGCAGTGAAAAGACACGCGAAAGGTGACAGCTCTTGAAGATGTATATATACCAGATGAAAGAAAATAAAAAAGAGAGGAGGCAATAGAGATAGGGAGTAGTAGGTTATACAATTATTAGTAGGTAGATTAGTTGCTGAAACGAAACATTATGCTATGTATTAAAAAATCCTTTGAAATAATATAATGGACAAGAAGGCTTTATTTGGTGATTCAATTATGGTGTCAATTATTTGTTGAATTTATTGAAAATATTATTTGGTTTTCTCCAAGGTTGAAATTTCCTTATTATTTAAATTGATGTATCAAGGATATTTTCAATTTATCAAAGCATATTTTCTACTCTTGTGTGATTCAGTTAACTAGCTCTTTCAAGGAAGGATTAAATTATTTTAATTAATCACAATAATCTGGAAAAGGTCATTTGGATCAATAAGAAGAACTTGATAATTACATCCTTGCACGTTTATGCCAGACATAAACTCATAAAAGTGTCAATAAATTCAAGTTGTAACCATTAATTAAGTCATATATCACTCATCTCTTGACTCCATTTACCCAACAAAAGTAGGCACTGGTCTTACCCATTTCATTTTAGAATTTTATAAAATCTTATTCAAACATTCACATCTCAAATTTTAGTAGGAGTAGTTATTAAGCTTTCATCTATCCCTCACTATTTTACATTGGGGATAGATTGCACAAGTAGGAATCACACAGTTAGGTACACCCACCTAGGTCTAGCAGAGCCTGAAGAGAAGAAGGTTCAAATACACCATTTGGCCTTGTTCGTTAGCCAAAAACATATCAAGAGCTTGGCAACCTCTTGTGGTTTTTAACCAACATTTTTGAGAGCTAACAGATTGGCGACTCTACTAGGGAATCAAATTTGAATCCGGGCCTTCATCATAGAGTCAATACCTTGCAGAAGACTCCATTGGGAACAAGGAACTACAATATTTTCTCACTTCTCTAAAAAGTGAGTGGAGACTTTGAAGAGATAAGTACATTGAAACTGATAAAATAAAATATACATCAAAAGGAACCCACCCTAGAGATCAAATCATCACAATAGTTCACAACATGCATGGCAGAAGATCCCTGTATAAAGAAGGTCCTAATGACAATAAAAAGTGGACACATAAGAATGATAAGGGTAAGAAGGTGTCTGATGAAATGTGCTTAACAAATAAGGATAAAACATCAAAACTACATTTGGAGACATATAATTGCTATCATACATTGACAAACGAGAATATCTCATCAGGAGAACCTCACACTCCTGAGGAAAAGAGGAATCCTTTCTATTAGTTAGACCTTAAGAAACATGAGGAATTCATGGCTGGATTTAATGCTGCAGTAGACAGGAGACAACATGAATATGATTATAAAATGGCATCACTGGAAGGGAATCAAAATGGACCTGGTGAGGATGTGGCCTCTGAAGTAAACTATGAATATATGACTTAGGAAGAATTAAATGTACAGTTGGAGTATGAAAGACAAGAACTGGAAAGATAGAAGAGGCTCCAAATGATAAAAGAACTCTAGGATTTAAAGCTGCGGAGAGCCCAATTTGATACTCAGATAGCTAATATTCCTAAATCCACACCACCTCATAGGAAAAAGAATGGTAATGCAGGACCTTCAAATCCACCAAAAGCACCACAAAAGCAATTAGGAAATCAATACAGATCATCAAATTCTCCAACTAAAAATCTGTCACAACACCCAAATGATTAGCCACCCTTGGCCAACAATACATGCCACCAAATGGCCAATAATATGTTCCATCACCCCACATACAATACAAAAATCCATTATACTAATATAAACATCCTTAGAACCCACCTCCCTAGCACTACACAACTATGGTCAGACAATTTGACTTAGCAGGATTCCAAATATATCCCTACCCTATGGATAGCAGTTGGAGAGGTCTTATCCCAAAATTTATAGGAAGTAGTGTAGGCACAACCGAGGAGCACTTAAGGAATTTTAATTCCTTTATTCAAGATTTGGATATGCAGTATGAAGATGTACAAATGAGGTTATTTATGATGTCATTAATCGAAGAAGCTAGAGATTGGTTTAACAATTTACCAACAACTTCTGTTGCTTCTATTCATGAATTTTATGATCAGTTCCTTGAGAATTATGGGAATCAATGTGCATGAGAATTTGCCTTGCATGAATTGATAGGAATCCAGGAGTATCAAAATGAGTCAATTTATGAATTCAACCAGAGGTTCTCTAAATTGCATAATAAAATCTCCTAGATCCAAATTGGCTGACCTTGCAACATTAAGTATTTATCTAAAAGCTTTTGATCCAAAGATAGGATATGAGCTTAGAAATAGGTGCCCTAGAAATTTTTTTGAAGCACAAAAAATAGCACTGACTATCAAAAACAATAGAAAAGCTGTAGGGATGGTTGGTAAGAGAGATAATCCTAGGGTTCCCCAAAATATTAGTAACCCTCTGAATAGGCAAGAAAATACATACAAAAAAGAAAGGATGAGGTTGCATGATATGCCTTATAATACAAATTGGAAGGATGGAAAGCCTATGATGGATAGGCCTAAAAATAAGGAGACACTAGATCCTTTAAAGAAGAGAGGGGCATATATGGTAAACAATAACCCTTGGTGTCAAGTTTGCAACTTTCCACATTCCCCTGATCATTGTATTGTATCTCAATCGATACAAGAAGAGGAGATACCAGTAGACAATAATGAAGAGGATCATACAATCTATTTAACTTCCCATACTCTTCATCCTATTGATTAGGGATATTCATCTTCAGAAGGAGGCTATGAATATGATGTTGATAACCAAAGGTACAATGTCCATATGGCAGAACAATAAGTGTTTTTTGATAATGAAGAAAGTGATAATGAATAATGTTCTCCTAGTACATCATCTCAGATAGGTAAATGCAATATAAGAAGACCAACTAAGGAAGAAATTAAGAAGTTAACCATCACAACAGTAGAATAGGCCAAAAGAAAATATTGGTTGAGAAATAGAATAGTGAATGAAAATGAAGGTGTTCCAAGAGGAATATTTATGAAAGACAAAGGAGCAACACATGGAGCTTCAAAAAAGACAGAAAATAAGCAACATGATGAGAATGAACAAAAGCATGTTCATAAGGAAGAAAAAAATGAATTGCATAAAGATGAGCAAAATTTTGATCAGATAAACAAAAAGGAAAAGGAGGAGAACAAAGGAGACTTATTGGAGTAAAGGAAGATGATCAAAACATAAAGTGCCTCTTTTGATTTCACACAAGCTTTATCCCAAGTAAAAATGTTTGTCCCATTAATTGAAATGATGAAGATTAAAGAGTATAGGGATAATGCTATTCAATTATTATCTAGTGGGAATGATAAAAACACAAACCTTGAGAACAAGGGGACCACTAAGATCAGTAATAAGCAAGAAGTAAAAGTGCACGAGGTTTATTTAGGTGATGCGTTGATAAACCCTCCACAAGTTGATCCATTTTCACTACAAGGCTCATAAATAACAAGCTGGTAAGAAATTGTATGATAGATTCAGGGGTCGCTATCAATATCATGACAGTAGGGGTTATGAAACAACTTGGCATGTGGGTGGACACTAATGTTGGAAAATGTTATGCTATGGATAGTAGGGCTATCTCAGTGATAGGAATTATGAAAGATGTAGAGGTGAAATTGGCTGCTTATCCACAAGCAACTTATAATATTGACATAACTGTGATTGATACACCTCAGTTTGGAATGCTTTTGTCAAGACAATGGACTGCAACAGTTGGAGGAAATGTACAGTTTGACTTTTCGTATGCCACAATACCAATCAATGGTGAGGAGGTCAATTTATATAGAGAACCAAGGATGAATCAAATTTTGGATTGTGTTCCTCAAAAGCATATCAATGGCTTCTATGATGTAGATTTAGGGAGTTTCATAATAGAGACTTCCCAAGCTGAATTGGTGAATATTGACCTAATTGATAAGCATGTTTCTAAAGATCAACATGGTGTATGGAAGATGTATTTTGATAGAGCATGTAGTCAGGAAGGCAATGGAGCAGGGGTAGTATTCATTTCACCCGAAGGTATTACATTCAAGTATTCATTTTTGTTGTTGTTCGAATGTACAAATAATATAGCATAATATGAAGCCTTGATAATTGGTTTTAATATGGTTGTCAAACACAAGATCAAATTGTTGACTGTTATTGGAGACTTTGAGTTGATCGTTTCACAAGTTAGGTCAAAATATGCTGCAAAGAACAAAAGGTTAAAACAATATAGAAATGTTGTGTGGGATACAATTGAATTGTTTGATGCTTTTTCAATTGATTGGATAGACAGATCAAGAAAATTGATGGCATATTTCTTAGCTAATATAGCCTTAAAAAGAGATGATATGACCTTGGCTGGAGTATCTTAGGTTGAATTCAAAATAAGGCCTGCTATCCCTGATAATATCTATAGTTAGAAAGTTTTCAATGATGAGAATGATATCATAAAATTTCTCCATTGCATAGACCAATATGAGGCCCATAAGATTGACTTTAATGCATTTGTCGCATAAGTAGATGGTAAGCAGACTATGTTTGGAAAAGAAGTCTTGTAGCTTAAAGCTAACAAACTTCCCAAAGGTCTTGTGGCACTAGAGAGGGTATATGATGGAAATGATCATTCTCTCATGAAGCAGACAATAGTAAAGAGAGAAGATATTGAAGAAATCAATCTGGGGACTGAGTTAGCACCAAAAAGAGTTTACATTGGAAAAATGATAAGTCTGACAATCAGGAAAATGATTGCATTGTTGAGAAAATACAAGCATGTTTTTGCTTGGTCTTATGAGGATCTCAAATCATATAGAGAAGAACTTTTTCAACATGAGGTTCCATTAAAGTGAGGTAAAAAACCATTCAGACAAAAACAAAGACCCATCAACCCAACTTTGGAACCTAAAATGCAAGAGGAACTGGAAAAACTCAGAGATGGAGGTATTATCAAACCCATTAGACATTCAACATGGGTATCAAACTTGGTTCCAAAAAGAAAGAAAAATGGGGACATTGGACTATGTGTGGATTTAAGAAATTTAAATGTTGCCTCCCTTAAAGATAATTACCCTCTCCTGAATATGGAAGCCATATTGCACAAAGTAACAGGATGTGAGTTCTTGTCAATGATGGATGGATTTTTTGGGTATAATCAAGTCAAAGTTAAAGAATCCAAGCAATATAAGACAACTTTTACTACACCATGGGGGAAATATGTCTATGTGGGAATTTCATTCGATATCAGTAATGCAAGAGCAACTTTCCAAAGGGACATGGATGTGGCATTTGCAGATTTGATCAATGCTATAATGGTAGTGTACCAGGACGACCTCGTTGCTTATTCCAAAAAAGAAGAAAACCATGTAGAACACCCAGAGAAAATATTCATCAAGGCTCTGGAATATGGTATCAGTCTCAACCCCAAGAAATGTCACTTTTCTGTCATAGAGGGTAAGATTTTGGGGCATATTGTATCAAAAGAAGGGATTATAATAGACCTTGAAAGAGTAGAAGCCATAGAAAAATTCCCCATTCCCAAAACTATCAAAGTCATTCAATCATTTTTTTGACAAATTAACTTTGTTAGGAGATTTGTATCAATTTTTTCTGAAATCGTTCAACCTATATCCAAAATTTTGAAGAAGGGAGAAAAGATAGATTGGAAAGCAAAAGCCCTGGAAGCCTTTATATCCATCAAAAAATCCATGAAAGAAGCCCCCATTCTAAAATATCCCGATTTTACCAAACCTTTTCAAATATTCTCTTTTGCCTCATTTCACAACATAGTAGTTGTTATGTTACAAAATAATGAAGGTAATGAGCAACCTGTATCCTTCTTTAGCAAATCATTGTAGGGGTAAAAGTTGAAATATGATATTATGGAGAAACAAGCTTTTTCACTAGTCAAAGCGACAAAAGATTTCAGACCATATTTGGTTGGAGCCAAGGTAGTTGCATATGTACCACACACAATTGTGAAAGATATTTTAGTACAAATAGAGGTGATAGGGAAAAGATGTAGATGGATTAATAAAATCCAAGAATTTGATATGGAGATTTAGATTACCAAGTTAGTAGGGGGACAGGGTCTAGCCAAACTAATGGCAAAGACCAATATTGAAGCTAACCAAATTTGTAATGTGGAAAATGAAGATGGTATAGTTGCAAGCATTGAATGCACCCCTTGGTGCACAAACATAGTGTACTATCTCAGACACATAAAGTGTTAGAAGGGCTGAATGATAATCATAAGAGAACTCTAAAGTTGCAAGCATCTAAGTACATGTTCATAGAAGGGGATCTGTTTTGGAAAAATAGGGATGGAATGTTGTTATTGTGTCTAGATGAATCACAAGAATAAAATTTCTTGAGGGAGATGCATGAAGGGGTGTGTGGAGGTCATTACTCTGCCAAAACCACTGCACAAAATATTCTCAGGGCAGGCTATTATTGGCCTAAGGTTTTTAATGACTCATTTGCATATGTAATGAGATGTGAAGCTTGTCAGAAATTCTCAAGAAAGATGAAATATTAGGGAGACCTACCACTCAGAACTTTGCAAATAGAAGCCTCTTTCCACCAATGGGGAATTGAATTTATTAGGGAAATACAGGAAAAGTAAAGTGGAGGACATAAATGGATATTAGTGGCTACTGATTATTTCACTAAATGGGTAGAGGAAATCCCAACTAAACAAGCAACAAGCAAGGTGGTAATAAATTTCCTGATGGCGAATATCATAACCAGATTTGGTACACCTATAAGATTGATTATAGAGAATGGGATATGTTTTAGGTTTGATGAATTAATTTTTTTTTGCAACACATATGGTATTACTGGTTCCTATGTTGCCCCTTACCACCCACAAGCAAATGGTCAGGTAGAATCCAGTAATAAAAGTATTTTGAAGATCATATAAAGGATGTTAGATGGAAACAAAAGGGCATGGGACTCAAAGTTGAGAATGGATGTATGGGCGGGTAGGATTACTATGAAAAAGGCAATTTGAAAGTCTCCATTTGAACTGGTATATGGAACACAAGCCAGGATGCCAGTACAAAACCTTTTACCAGTTTATAATTTCATCCTTCAAGAAGATTTAGATATTCTAGAACCAATGGAGGAAAAAATGGAGCAACTTGCAGAACTTGATGAAATAAGGAGAGCAACCCAAAAGAAAAATGTGAAACTACAATCACAAGTGAAATACCTTTTTGATAAGAAGGCTAAAAACAAAAAAATTGAGGTGAATGATTTGGTGTTAATGTGGAATGCTCGATGTCAGGAGAAGGGAAAACATGGAAAATTCGAAGCCCTGTGGTTAGGTCCCTTTGTTATCATTGGAAAAGGAGAGGACTCGTACTATTTGCAAAATATGGCAGGTGAGCAACAAGAATTGCTAGAACATGGGTAGTTTCTAAAGTACTTGTTTTCTTGAAGAATACAAGAGGATTAAGGATTGTTAGTGCATGGAAAATTATTAACAAACCTCTCAAAATAATCTCTTTCCATGCATAGTAGTTTAGGAAATCAAAAAGGGACTAGGACTTTCCAGTACATGGACAATCCTAGAATTCCCTCATTAATTTTTTTTTTCTTTCCATGTATAGTAGTGTAGGATTATTTCCCTCTCCATCATTTTCATATCCATTTCCTTTCCATCCTCACCACATTTTCATATCCTCTGCAATCTTGATTTTCACCCAGAGATATTCTAGATTCTTGCAGTGATTGGTAAATCACTCATCCCCAACTGGAGCCGTTGTTGGAACTAGAATTTTCATAAATTTTTTGAGTGTTTTAGCATCTAAAATATAAAATTACCGCTCTCATCTTCATAATAAACCTCACTACCGCCATTCATGAAGCTATTTTCACCCTTTACCGTGCTACCACTACTTTATTAAGCAACCCTTACAACACTCATGCCTTATCGTAGTATTGTGGTCCATCACCAAGTAGCTCGCGGTAGGGCGGTAAGAATAGCCATTAGTATTGATAATTTACCGCTATACCTCGGAGGGTCAAGACTCAACCCGCGGTCGAGAGGTATGTGGTAGATCAATATACTAAGGAAGAGCATTAGGAAGATAACATGATACCACAAGAAAGAAAAATGTAGCCCGCAGTAGAGCGGTATATTGATATATGTGTTAAGGATACACCGCGGTACAACTAGTGAGCCAGAGGTGATGTGCGGCAGAGTGGTACAATGAAGAAGGTAAAAACCAAAGAGGAGGAAATGGAGATGTTACACGGTATTGGTAAAGCAATTGAGTGGTCTTCCCAATGAAGTGTAAAGATCAAGAGAGCATCCCAGATCAAAAAACTGGCAGAAATTAAAACAAACAGAGTTCTTAGAGGTTGCAACGAATAGACACGCGAAAGGTCACAACTCTTGAAGATGTATATATACCAGATGAAAGAAAATAAAAAAGAGAGGAGGCAACATAGATAGGGATTAGTAGGTTAGAAGATTGTCAGTAGGTAGATCAGTTGCTAAAATGAAACATTATGTTGTGTATTGCAAAATCCTTTGAAATAATACAATGGACAAGAAGGCTTTATTTGGTGATTCAATTATGGTGTCAATTGTTTGTTGAATTTATTGAAAATATTATCTGGTTGTCTCCAAAGTTGACATTCCCTTATTATTTAAATTGATGTATCAAGGATATTTTCAATTTATCAAAGCACATTTGCTGCTCTTGTGTGATTCAGTTAAATGGATCCTTCAAGGAAGGATTAAATTCTTTTAATTAATCACAGCAATCTGGAAAAGGTCATTTGGATCAATAAGAATAACCTGATAATTACATCCTTGCACACTTTATGCTAGACATAAACTCATAAAAGTGTCAAGAAATTCAAGTTGTAACCATTGATTAAGTCATATATCACTCATCTCTTGACTCCATTTACCCAACAGAAGTAGGCACTGGTCTTAACCATTTCATTTTAGAATTTTATAAAATATTATTCAAACATTCACATCTCAAATTTTAGTAGTAGTTATTAAGCTTTCATCTATCCCTCAGTATTTTCCATTGGGGATAGATTGCACAGGTAGGAATCACACAGTTCAAGTCTATACCATTTACATAGGTACACCTGCCTAGGTCTAGTAGAGCTTGGAGAGAAGAAGGTACACCTGCCTAGGTCTAGTAGAGCTTGGAGAGAAGAAGGTACACCTGCCTAGGTCTAGTAGAGCTTGGAGAGAAGAAGGTTCAAATACACCATTTGGCCTTATTTGTTATCCAAAAAACACATCAAGAGCTTGACAACCTCTTATGGTTTTTAACCAACATTTTTGAGAACTAACACTAAAAACTGTCTACAAGGTATGCTCCATGATAGGTAAAGGATAATTATCCTTAAATGACGATTGGTTGAGGTTCTTGAAGTCGACACAAATCCGTATCTCTTCATTCTTCTTGTGTATAGGAATGATATTGGACACCCAGGGAGAATAATGGATTGGAAATATGATCTTGGCTTCCACCATCTTTTGTACCTCCACGTAGATTATGTCTTGGATACACGGATTGTAGTGTCTCTGCTTCTGCCTAAAAAGCTTGATATCTGACTTGAGTGGAATTGTATGAGACAATTCCTTTGGTGAAGACTTTTAGATCTTGATAGGTTCACGCAAAGACATCTCTATACTATCTGAACAAGGAGATAAAGTTGTTGCTTTCCTCCATAGAGCAACACTTTCCCATGTTGACAGGTTAGGGCTTGTATTTGGTGCCTATGTTGACCTGACTATAATCAACAAATGTTTTTCTAGCTGAATTGCTTTGATCTTGCAAGTGTCTATCATGTTTGTCAAATATGTCCTCTAGGGATACTAGACCCTTGTTGATGTTTTTACCTCTTAGCTAGATGATGTTGGATTTCATTGCTTCAAAATCTTCCGCTATAGACTCTCTGAAAGGAGAAGCACTTCCTTCAAAGAATAGTTTTTTATAATTGTCCCCATGCAAAGGATCTCCTTGATTTCATCATTGTCATCAAAGACTTGCCAATTTCCACAATTTTTGGGGACAGATGGTCTGTACACAAGTTTAATAGTGAAAGCATTTTGATGAAAATCAAAATGGGGCATGAAGATGGCAGTAGATACCGCAAGGGAATCTGCTCTGTTGTTTTGCTCATGTGGAATGTACTTGATGTTAAATGCTTTGAACTAATCTATTGCATTCCACACCCTTTGTTGGTAAGCCTAAAGGTAGCCTTTTCTGATATGATATTGCTCTCTGACCTGTTGGACGACCAGCTCTACATATCCTTCGACTTGGAGGTACTTTATACCCATATCTCTTGCATTCTTGAGACCTAGTATGAGTGCCTCATATTTTATAGTGTTTTTCATGTTATCAAACTGCAAGCAATAAGAAAATGGGTACAACGTGCCTTCAAGAGAGGTAATGGAAACTCTTGCTCTTGAGCCTACTGTCGAGCAACTTTCTTCAAATTGCATTGTCCACATCTTTGATCCTTCATTCAATGTATTTGTGGAAAATGCAACCTTCTCTTCCTCTTTGGTTAATTCAGACAACATAGCATATGTACTAGGACCCATACTTTGATGTAGCACTTGTGCTTGGGGGTCCTGAGATTTCACCACCATGAATTTCGACTTAGCCTCTAGTTCCAACTTGAAGCTACCTTTCTTTAATGGAATGGTCACGTACAACCAATCCAATTGAATCTCACCTTCGAGATCCTTGCAGAAGCTTCAACTCAGTAACATCTCATAACTGATTGGAATGTCAACTATGAGGATGGTCATCATGATCTTCTTCTCTGGACATGATGCTAATCTTACTTGTGTGTCCTTTAGTTGACCGACCAACACCGGTTTTGATTCAAGTGAGTAACACTTGTCATGAGTTTCAGTGCATGATAGTCCCAATGTGTTTATGATTTGTAATGGCATGATGTTGTCCGATGTTCCTAAGTTAATGATGTAGTTGTAGAGTTTATAACCTCCCATATACATAGATATGTAGAAGGGCTTTGGATTTTCTCCCACTGGTACGAAAGATTCTAGCAACATGGGCTAGATGATAGCCTGCTTCTATACTACTTTGAGAATCTGATCCATTCGATTAGGATGATCCTGAAGATACTATAGTTGTGATATCTATACCTTCATCTTCATCATATATGTCACGATGTCAAATTTCATCGAGGACAAATCTTGATCACTTGGTGTGACGTTCTCCCGTGTAGACTTGGGATCAGAAGTGGAAGCTTCTTTTCTCTTTTCATTTGACTTATCTTTCTTCTTCTTCTTTCTTTTCTTTGAAATGTTTAGTGTGTGTGAAAATAGGTGTCGACATATTCTCGTGGTTGACAGCAAGAGAGTACTGACGGTAGTCTTCTTCTTCTTGATTTTTGGGTTCCCTATGAAAGTATCCCATTGCAAAGTCACCATCGAAGTTGTTTGTTTGTGGTGAGACAACATTCACATTTGAAGGTACAAAACTTGGGCTTGGTGCTTGATCTCTGACATATCCCATGATTTGGTTCATCCTTTGATTCTCAGAGCATGTGGATTTGGTGTGTTCGTCTATCTCATGGAAACAATAAAATACATTAGATCTTTCGGCCTCTACTCCTCTTTGCGGAGGGCCTTGATTTCTAGGCTTGTATTTTTTGAAAGGCTGGAAATTATTCTTCTTGGGCTGGTACTATTGTTGTTGTTGATAGGCAGTGGTGTGGGTAGTGCTTGCGGCCCTTGATTGGGTGAATGTCTCTTCAAGATAGTCACTTCATTTGATACCTTTTGTAGTAGTGGATTTGTTGATGCTTAGACCAATGGTCTGATAACATCTCCCTTCATCTTTCTTGTGGTGATCATGTGATCCTTGATCTCAATAACTTTCTCTTGTGCAAATTGTAAGTCCTCTTCGTGGCTTCCTTTGATGAAAAATGCTATCTCTGAGGGAAAGGCGTCGATGAATCTGCTCATTAGAATCTCATATGATGGATTGGGTGTGTGAGAAAGACGTGTAGCTAGGCAATTAAACCTTGCTACGAACTCCCTCATCGGTTCTATAGGTTCCATCTTAGAGTTTGATAACCGGGCAAATAACTGATGGTTATCTTTGATGACTTTGAATCTTGCCAAGAACTTCTCGCTTAGGTCCTCCCAGTTTCTAATGACTCCTAGTGGTAAGTGATGAAACCAATTGGAAGAATTCACCTCAAGAGTTTCGACAAAGATTCAAACGATGATATCTTCATGTGGCATAGACAAAACAGAGCAAGTCATTGTGAACGTTGATATATGCTCATCAGGGTGTTTAGCCACATTGCCAAAGAATCTTGGGAAGTGCTTTCGTGATCCCTTGGGAAGTTCATGATTACCTTGTAGGGCCAATGGGCCTATGTTGTTACCCCATGGGAAAGGTGCTAGATGTCTCATGGCTCTTGCATTATGACCATTGTTGAACATATTGTCATTGGCGCCATTGCCATTGCCATTATAATGGCCATTACTGTTGTTGTTTCCAATGTCATTGTTATTAGCATTGTCATTGTAGATGCGGTTGTCCTCCATCACTTGAGCTGGAGGTCCTTACTGCTATTCTTCTAGAAAATGCTTAGGAATGTCTTCAAATATTTGCTCTATATCAGATGCTTCTCTGATGTCTTCTTGAAGTAGAGGTTTGGTTCTCCTCTGTACATATACCTGATGAGCTAGGATACTTACTATCACGTGGGTGGTGGTAACACTGGCCTCTCGGTTGCAAGATCAACCTTTCTTTCTTCCTCATCCAGATTAATAGTTGCGGCTCTCCACTAAGCCGGTGATGTATTCTTTTCAAATATGAAAGTATGCAAACTACTGATGATGTCCATCTGCTCTCCTTCAATGAATGTAAGATCTGGTTGGAGAGTTGCTGGAGAAAGATCAGGTTGTTCAATTGGAGCCAAAGGATGCCAGATGCCCATTTCATGTCATAAAAGCGTTATCTTTTTCTTGAAATTTCATGCATCGTTGTCCCATAGTGGGTGCCAAAAAATTGTTGGAGTTTCAATTAGCACCTCTAGAGTGCTTATTGGAAATGAACATCTATTGCAAGTGTTATAGTACTGCTCCTTAAATTATAGAGAGGAAGATATCTCTTTGCTGATGTTCTATGTGAAAAAGGGTACTAAGGTTCCTATATTTTTTACTCAACGGCAGGACACAAGGGTGCATAAACACATTGCATCGTAGCTAAGATTTTCTCTGGTTTCTGTAGATCTTAACTATCACTAAACTAGCTTCTAAACTATCCTACCTCCTCAAGATAAATAGAGAATGAGGGCATAGGAGCAAAATGGATGGGTTGGATCACTTGAATCTACCATCTCTGTAGAATATGACTGAGGCTTTGAACTCTCAGATATATGCTGGGATAAGGTTGTATGCAAGTAAACACTCTTTACGGTAGGTTGGATTTGAGACTTGCCAAGGAGAAGGAACCCATGTCTAAGGTATAGGCTGGAAAACAACATACTAGAAACAACAAGGTACAAAGATATGGATATCAGGATTTCTGAGGAACCCCTATCCGAAGCATAGGCTGAAATACAGATCTTTAAACAACATCAAACGATAGCAATCGATGACAAAATATGCGAGGAGGAACCCTTGTCCGAGGAGGAGATTAAAATAATAAACTATTAAAAACAAAGATATTGGATCAACTCAAAACTTAGATCAAATATGCATACGCCATCTAAATTTCTTCTTCAAGTTTTTCCAAAGAATTACAAAGATTGGGACAACAAAGGCATGAAATCATGCACAATTACGATCAACCAACAAACTCTCATCCAAGAGTGAACAAATACAAACAAGAAAACTCTGGAAATAATGGCACAACAATTTTGCATAGTAAATAAAGGTTAAACAAATAATGAGCCCAAGGCTCTTATTTATAGAAATTCCAAGGAGTAGGAAACCCTAAAATCTCCTTGATTTAACAATTAGTTCTTGCCAATAAACAAGATTTATTCCTATGTCTAAAATTAGGTGAGCAAGTAGTTAACTTTGAATCTACTACAGTTAACTGAAACTAAACAAAAGTCAAACTGGAAGTCTACCTTAGTTGATTGACACCTAACTAAAAGCGAACTTAAATTACAAATGTGCCTCCAAAATAGATATCCACCTTTAAAGGAGATTTGAGATCCACAAATCGTGGGAGTCAATTAGACATCCTTGATTAGTGGGATCTAATATGCATGATTTGTGGAGATCTGGAGTTAACTTGGAAAGGGACATCAAGTTAACTCCACTCATAATTAATGCCTTTATGGAGGGTAGGACGTCCTTGAGTATTTGACACCTCATCACTATTGGTCAACGATATTTTATCCATTTGTTGACTTCTTCTGCCTTATGCAATCTGCTTTTGATATTCAACCTTCTTTGCAGCTGCATCATCTAGAATTTTTGACATGAAGTGTGGAAGGTAGTGTGATAGTAACTTGATGGAGTCTCTATATTTGAATCGACTACCTTCCACATTTGGCTATCTATTGAATGGTGATGCCATTCATGCCTTCTAAGGCATCCAACTTGAATACAAGCTTTACTTGATGCATGTTTGTGTCCAGTGTTTTCATGAAGTTGTGAAGTAGGACCATTTTGGTCTTGATTTCAAATTGAGAGTACTACACTCTGAAAAACTTGATCACTTCCTGTAAACACGGATACATTCAAACAAATTTTGAAAACCCTTAAAAATAGCCATCCACCGAGAAGTATTTTTTCGAGAAAAATCTGGCACATGGGTTTTGTTTATGCTTTGATGTTGAACAAACCTAGTTCGTTAGATTTTTTATTCTAAGAATTTTATGAAAAAATCCCTAAAAATATGGGTAGCAAGTTTTTTGTTTTTGGAAAATTTGAAAATTTGGGTTTTACTAGAAAAATACGTTGATCATACCTAGTTGGTCAAGTCTATGGTAGTCTGTTGTATTCTGTGACATGCAAGAATTTTAAGACAGAAGAGAGGAAGTAGACAAGAGGTGGATTGGAAGTTATTGACCCCCTCTTTGTAAAAATATGCCTTTGAATTCAACCTCTGAGAAGAAATCCCTTTCTGCCACTGGTCTTCAAAAAATATTGAAGAACGGTCC
This sequence comes from Sequoiadendron giganteum, assembly GCA_007115665.2. Classification (NCBI taxonomy): domain Eukaryota; kingdom Viridiplantae; phylum Streptophyta; class Pinopsida; order Cupressales; family Cupressaceae; genus Sequoiadendron; species Sequoiadendron giganteum. Next base: position 27,575,578 of record CM021102.1, read on the forward strand.
AAAACCCTTGCCAGATTTGGAAAAGATGTTGTTGAGAGCAATTTGTTGTTTTGATCTTCAACCTGTAAAAGAAATAATGAAGAATGGATGCCTTGATTCTTTGATATGTGAAATTGGAATTACAAGCATCAATTGGGCGTCCAACTCATGATTGAGCTTGATTTGGAGTTCTAAAAGCCGATTTCCACTAATCATGGAGTGTTTGACCTCTTTTTGCCTCCAAAATTGCTTAAATCAAGTCAACATATGGCCTTTGACCTTTTAGGTATCCTTTCTTGAGTGTTGAGCATATTTTTCATCATTTTCTTGGTTGAAGTGCCTCTATTTGATCCTTTCTCTCGGTCATTCAGTGGATCTTCGACAGATACTGATGGATCTATTGTCGAGATGGAACTATGCTGAAGAGATATGCCATGGAGTCATCAAGTCAAAAACCTGAGTTTGAGGTTCCAGATTAAAGGGCGCCTTTCTCCAAGAGGGGAGCTTTTAACTTTGTCTTAGTCAATTTTCATGATTGTTCTTCATCTTTTCCATTTAGACCCTCTATGCTTTGATCTTACGTTACCATTGATTGATGAGTTAGATGACTCTGCTTGATTGTGCATTGGGTTACCGGACCAGTCCTAGAAAGGATGACTAATTTATCAGCTTCTGACAACAAGTTTAGGTCCTTCAAATCTAAGGGTACCCCTAGCCAACAGGGGTGCCTTTGACTTGTTTGACTGATAATTTCATGTTGTAAATTGCTTGCTTTGACCTCTAGCATTAGATGACTCAGTTGTTAGATACCTTTGCCGATAGTTTCATTGTCGGGATCAATCAAAGTGGAAGAGATCATCCTTGAGGTTATTGAGTAAACTGATTGCATCTACATGACTTAAAGAATAGGCACCTTTCTTCAAGAGGGGCACTTTTGACCAACACTTAGCAAATTTCTTTCATTTTTGGGCATGTCCTTCATTCAACATCTCCATGTTTCGTTGATGTTTGCCAATGATTCCTGCATTAGATGATCTTTTTTGAAGATGCATTGAATAGACAACATGAACATGAAGAGGATGACTATTTATGGAGGATCTAGTGTCTGCTTTTGATGCTTGAGATCAAGGGGCACCTTTCTCTAAGAGGGGCACCTTTAGCTTAGTTGATTGCATTTCTCCTTGGTAGCAAGGCATCCTCCTTCCAGAGTTAGCCAAATTTTGGCCTTTTCCATTTTGAGAATCTCCCTCGTCAAACAACATCCTTTTCTACCCTTTCTTCCATGGCTTCTTTGTTGAAGCTTAGCTTACAGCACCTGGTACTGGCCAATCTGCCATTAATGGTTGCGAAGCTCCTAACTTTGTTCCTAAAAAATGAGAATAGACCCACCAGAGTAAAACATGTCTTTTGATGATTTTGACTTGACCAATGTGATCATGAAGTCGATTAATCCTATCAAAATCATTTTCAATCATTTTCAGGAAGGTCCTATTTTCGGGGGTTTCCCTAAATATAGGGGCACGAAAGCCTAATTTTCAATTTTTCAGAATTTTAACCATAGGTTCCTTGATAGAAACCCACAAAGACCTTATGTTTGGTTTGACCTAAAAAAAATTTTTGCGACATTTTTATATGATTTAGCTCAATTTAAGCAGAATGCCAAAAAAATATTTTGGGTACAACACATTCCAAACTCTTTCAACATTTCCTTGACATACTTTGATTATGAAATGAATATACCTTTCTTTGTCTGATTGATTTGAAGTCCAAGGAAGAAATTAATTTCCCCAAACATAGACATCTCAAAATATTTTTGCATCTCTTCTACAAATTTCTTGCACATAGCTTCATTTTCTACAAAAATTATATCATCAACATACACAACGACAATCAAGATTTGATCTTTTTCAACTTTGAAATAAATATTAGTATTTGTGGTATCTTTGTTGAATCCTTGTGGTATCAAATACCTATCCAACCTTGCATACCAAGCTTTGGGAGCTTGCTTTAGTCCATAAAGTGCCTTCTTCAATCTGCAGACCATATCTGGGTTTTTTGATAATTGAAATCTTTCTAGTTGTTCAATGTATACCTCTTCTTCCAACTTACCATTTAAGAAAGAAAACTTCACATCCATTTGATAAACCTTGAGATTCTTATGTGCTGCAAAATCCAAAAACATCATGATATCATACATTCTTACCACCAGAGAAAATATCTCCTCAAAATCTATTCCTTCTACTTGTGAGTAGCCTTTACACACAAGCCTTGCCTTGTTTCTTACCAGTTCTCCATTCTCATTCAGTTTGTTTCAGAATACCCACTTAGTTTTAATCATATTCTTGTGTGTTGATCTTGGGACAAGTTCCCAAGTCTGCTTTTTCTCAATTTTCATTGATTCTTCTTCCATAACCTTGATCTAAAATTCATCTTTGCATGCTTCAATCATTTTTTTAGGTTCAACTTTAGAAAGTAAACATAGATTTACCTATTCTTTAGCCATGACAACTTTTCTCCTTTTTAAAACACCTTTTCTTTTGTCACCATTGATCTAATCTTTAGAATGATTCTTCTACACATACTCAGGAGTTTTAGGGATCCTTTCTGGAGCTTCTTCCTCTTCAATCTGAACTTCTTTCTCCTTACCTTCATATCTATCATTTTCTCTGCAAGAGAACTCAATTGATTCATATCCATCTATCACCACATAATTATTTTGTAAGTCTTTATCCACTTTTAGAGTTGCAATTTCAATAATCTTGTTTAGTCTCTTATTGTAGCACTGGTAAGCTTTGCTTCTTATAGAATATCCAAGGCCTTCATCAGATCTTGTATCAAAATTTTCTAAGTTTTCTTCATCTCTTCTGATATAACATTTTCTTCCAAACACTCTAAATTATTTGATAGTAGGAATCCTTCCATACCACAATTCATAAGGAGTCTTTGCACTATTTACTCTTACTTGAACTCTGTTAAGGATTTAGACAACAATATGAATTTCTTCTCTCTAGTAGACTCCTGTAGGTTTTCTTCTTTCATCATTGTTCTTTCAACTTCTTGAACAATCCTATTCTTTCTTTCAACCACTCCATTTTGCTGAGGAGTCCTAGGGGCATATAAATGCCTGTTTATCCCATGATTCTCACAAAAAATGTTAAACTCATTGGAGGTGAACTCTCCACCTTTTTCAAACCTCAAACACTTGATTTTCATATCCATTTCATTCTCAACCATAACTTTGTATTATGCTTGTCATCAAAATTGATAGAACCTTTTCTACATATCTTAGCAGCTGTATTATCACCAAAGTTAACTAGACCTCCTTAATATTTCTCAAGTTTAACAAATTTAATTTTGTCAACAATCATATGATTTGAGCATCCACTATCAATAATTCAGTAGTTTATCTCCTTTATAGCATGAAGAGCAGTCACCTTAGAAGTGTGACCTACTTCCAGAGCACTCTCCTTCACACATCTCTCAAAGGTAGTAGAATTAGATTCAACTTTCATAGCCATGAAAAAAGCATTCACTATCCTCATCATCCCCATAGTTAGATTCATTATCAAATATACTGGCATATTCTTTAACATAATAACTTTTTTTAATCGCTTTACCTTTTTTTTTTCCTTGTTCTTTCCATTTAAAACTCTGTTTGGACATCTTGAAGCATAATGAACTATCTTACCACAACTAAAACATTTGAAAGACAACTTATCTCTATATTTACTAGTACTCTTTTTCATTCTCTTGAAAAAAATTTCTTCTACATCATCAAGATCCTCTTGATTCGATTCGTCAGTCTTTTATTATTTTCCAGCCTTGAAATCAGTCTCAACTTTTGCATTACTTGAACCAAATTCTCTTATTTCAAAAGTAGATAAAGAACCATACAATTGATCTCTAGAATATTTTCTTAAATATTGAACTTCCTCAACAGCATAAACTTTGTGACTGTAATATTTAGGAAGAGTTCTCAATACCTTCTTTACAACTTCTTCTTCTTCAAGATTTCCACCAAGACCTTTGATGAAATTGACAAATTTTTCCACCTTCTACATGTAGCTTGTAATGTTTTCATCTTCAGACATCCGCAGGTTCTCAAATGTGATCTTTAGATTATGTATCTTAGCTTGCTTGACCTTATCATCTCCTTCATAAATACTTTCCAACTTTTTCCGGATCTCTCTAGCAGATTTCAAACTCATAACTTTCGCAAGTTCAATGTTAGAAATACCACTTAAAAGAGAATACCTTGCTTTACCATTGCTATCATAGGCCTTGATCTCATCATCAATTTTTGGACCACTAGTAGGCATAGTATATCCAGCCTCAATAGAATTCCAAACTCCAAACCCAAGTGATACCAAGAAACCTTCCATCTTTGTCTTCTAGAATCCATAGTCTGATCCATCAAACAAGGGATCATCGCTCTTGTGCACCATCCCATATCTACCTCAAGTAGTTAAACTTTCTTCCAATGAACCTTGCTCTGATACCAGTGGTTGAATGCACACAAGACAGTTGAGAGGGTGGGTCCTTTCAGTTGTACATTAAAACCTCAAAACCCTCATAAACATACAGATCCACATCAACTTTATTAACCCTTAATTTATTAGAATGATTTAGCATGAAATGAAATAAAAAAAATGAAACACATCAACACCAGATTTACGTGAAAAACCCAAGAAGGGAAAAACCATAGTGAGGATTAGCTCACAATATAAAGTAATTGCAACATCGAATACAAAATGGCTCACTGCCCAAAAGAAAGGACTCACTGTCAAATTATAAAAAAGAAGAAAGAAGAATGTTATAGTGAGAAATCCATCTCAATGCAATAGAAAATTCTGCCACAACATCACCAACACATTTGTAGCCTCTTTGAAGATTGTAGATACCTTCTACTCACTGCTTCCAGTGGTCTAACTCATTTAAGATCACACTACATTTCACAACTCTATAATTCACATCACACACTCTCTTCTTATAATCATCCATCAAGACAACACTCATTTATACCTTCTTCAACCTTGAAAACATTCTCTAAGGTTGGTTATGCACCTCAACCGTGCAAATTAAAATTAGGTTGGCACTAAGCATTCCCACAATGAAAAGGAATGAAAGCAAACCACACCATATCTTAACTCAGACCCAAAACATACATATACATCGTGCCATTCTTCCGCAATCACTGAATAAAATCCACAATTAATGTAAACACCTAGGGTCAACCGAACCTATGTAAACACCATTAACATTTAAACTTACACACTTCCTCAAATATAAAGATGACTCATGAACCACATACAACACTTGAAAAAAATCTAGAATATTCCAAAAACACCCTAAAATCCAACAAATTCTTCTGCAACAACTTTCACTTGAAGAATGTACATGCCCAATACACTGAGACAACCTTCCATACACTGTAACTCAAGAAACCACCTTATGGAGCACCAAACCATGAATAACTTCAACTGGAGGTAGATATGAACCTTATAAGAACAATTCTAGAGCCGTAAGACCAAAAACTAAATTGCAGAGGAATGTAGAGCAAAACTATTTCTCCCAAACAACACTGCAACATAGTTCACACACTGATGAACACAAATTTCTTTGCACAATGATCTAAACCAAAAAATTATGGATATAGAACCTTTGAATACCTTTGGCCAACATATCCGAACCACACATGTAGATATTTAACACAAAAGAAGTGCAGAGAAAAACTAGAGCACCACCCTATATAACATAACACCTCTACAACACACTATTTTCCTCTTTTATTCAAAATTTCTCAAAATCACTTGGAAACCAAGCAATATTAACACATAATCATCATCTTCAACACTTCCTCATCACCATTAAGCCAACTGCAACAGTGAAACTCAACTATAAATCAAGAATATTTTCAAAGCAACACTAGAGGTTGATATCAGTAGAGGTTGATATTTATTTTTTATTTCTTGCAAGTGTAGGTTTTTCATTGAAAATCAAGCTCTTTGTTTTACACAAGTGGAAAAATAGTAGATTACCAAAAAAAAATCTAAAAATAATATATGCTCTTGGTATTGATGTCCTTGTTCCAACAAAAAATAATAATTGAATTTTGATACATACAAAAAAAAGATCTATTATACAGTAAACCTATGTCTAAATTATAATTGGTTTGACTTCAAAATTTAATTAAGAAAAAAATATTCAACAAAACACTATGAAATGAAATGAAGGAGATAGATATTGTAATGAGAGAGATATTGTAGTTACAAATTCAAAAAAATTAGAATTTTATCCTTGATAGAAAAAAAAAGTTGTGTTATATAGTAAACATCACTCTTTAAAAGAGTTGTTTACTGTTAAAAACTAGTTATTGAAGGATATGGAAGAAGAAATGCAATTTTATTCCATTTTAAAATATATATATATATATTTAGAATCTACAAAAAAATGTCACAAACCACTAGTTTGCATCATCTTCAAATTCCTCATGGTTTAGTAGCTATAGGTGTCTGAAAGTGAAGATTTAGTTAAAAACATTCAGTTCAGTTCAATGTCAAGTTTAGACAAAAAGTGTAACCTACTATTGTGGGATCATCCAACCATCATTAGTTGACATTAATGAAAAAAAAAACATAAGCTTGTTGACATCAATGACAACACCAACTATTCATACTTGCAACACTTTCTCCCCACACTTGGGGGTAAGCGGTTAGATAGTCTTATGTGAGGTACATTCCTTGTCATAATGGATCCCTTTGTATCTCCTTAAAATATTAGTTTAGCGAGTGAAAAAAACATTTTAAGAGGGGGAATATGGTCTCTTGCTCATTTTTCACATAAATAGTGGTCCCATTTTAGTGATGATAGCATACATCTCCTAGAAAGTGTGACCTTGTCAATTGAAGTGTGGCTTTCTCAATTTATGGTAGTGATATCAGGCTTCATGTCTCCTAATGGTGTGACTTTTCATGGCATATGATGTTTACCTTGGTGGTAATGCTATGGATAGTATTTCCTAAGGTGTGATCATTTTATTCCATGATTTGTCCTCTCTTGGTAGTGATGTCATGTGTGATATCCCCTAAGGTGTGACTCTTCATGTATTGAGCAATGCTCCTTTGTTACTTTTGTAAATCACCTTTTGTGATGGTGTTGTTCCCCTTGCAGTTTTGGCCTTGTCTTGTTCATGCACCTTCTTAGGCAAGTTTTTCATCATCTTCTTAGACGTTTATGCGTCTTCTTAGGAAAGTTTGTCATTTTCTTCTTAGATGTTTATGTGCCTTCTTAGGTGAGTTTGTTTTCATCTTCTTAGATGTTTATGCACCTTCTTAGGTGAATTTTTTATCATATTCTTAGATGTTTATGCACCTTCTTAGATGAGGATTTGGTAAGATAGTTTGTGGATTCAACATAATGCAACTTGTTGGTTCATGAAATGAGCACCCTTTTTAACATGACCACCGGGCATAACATAACTTTCTTGACAGTAGAGCCATGTGTTTCATGAGTTTCTAGCATAACACAAATTTCTAGGCTTGTCGAACCCATCATATTGCATGGACACCTAGCGTAACATGACTTGCTAGCCAATAGATCCATGTAGCTCATGAGTTATTTGGCATAACACAACTTGCTAGTCCTCATGGGAGTGTTCCTTTCTCTAACATTTATTTGATGGATGATGCTTGGTATTTGAGATAAATTTAAGACTGAGGTCTCTTTTCCTTACCGACTCAAATCCCTTTAGTACTAACCTTATGTTTGTTGTGTGTCTTCTTCATTTTTTTATCTTGTTTGTTTTCATTTCTTCGTCATTTTTATGTTATATCATGCCATATGTTTTCATTGTGTATGCTTTGTGTTTTCATCATGTATGTTTGTGTATGTTGTCTTGTTGTATTACATGCATGTAAGTTCCTTTGTGCTTATGTTGGTTTTCCATGGGATCTTGAATCCTGGGGGCTTGCACATCCCCTAGATTCATGGTCATCATATCTCTTCAACATCTAGATAATCGAACCCCTCTTGACATATTTTCTACTTTAGTGTGAGTTTGAGCATAAGTTGATACTCTCACTAAAGTTGGGGCTAAATGTAGAGTCGTAAATTGCCACCCATGACAACTTCACACTATGTTTTTCTCCCCCTAAGTGCATGGACCTAATTGTACACCTAATTTCCTAAATTATGCATTCCATGGTCCATTTTAACATTTTTCAACAAATTGCAAGTATAAAACAAATGCATTCATTTAATATTTTGTCCTTGACACCTTAAATCTTGCAAAATAGAGTTGGGACCTAGTTGCCTAGGGTGACTTAGTCCCCCTATTTTTCCTCCAAAATTGAATATGTCGATGTCAACATTTTACTATTTAAATTTCAAATGTCTAATGTTGATTATTAGGACTTAATTTTTGAGAAATTAGATTAAATTCTTGTAAATACCTAGTCATTTCATCGTTTGAAAGATATCTAAAAAAATGGAAATTATTGGAGAAATTATGATCAAGAACATTATAAAGCAAGTCAAGAGCAATATTTTATAGATTTATTGTAGAAAATAAATATCAAAGCATCATGTCAAAGTGTATGTAAGTTTGTTCATGTTTATGTTATCATATTTTTTGTGATATCTAAACCTTTTAGGTCTTTAAGAAAATCAAGCAACTACAATTAAGCCTTGAGGAGATGTGCATGAATTTAGTCCTTCAAGGAAGCCATTTTTGAGTGGTGAATTGTAGGTTATAGTTGATTCATCATTCATTTATCATTTATCTATCTTTTATTTACATTTCCATTGTGGAGGTGGAAACACCAACACGGGGTTTGCCTGAGGTAAGCCCTTATATGGTACAACCCTTCCTCTCTCTTTGAACTTTAAAGTGATTTGATAGTGTGATAAGTGGAAACATACAGATCTGATTTGGTATCAGAGGATTGTAAAAATAGATCTGAAGTTTCTCAACTAGGACATAATTTCCCTAGGTGACTTGGTCATCAATTTTCAACCCCAGATTCATATATTGGGTGCATAGTGTTCTGCTTTGTCCATTTTTGTAGTCTAAATTTGTTCGAATTTTTGTGTCTGCTGTATTTGTATCAAAATAATAATTTTCATTGCTATCCTAGTCATTTCATTACATTTTATCCTTAATTCCATTTCAGATTTGGTCAAGGGTGGCTTGACTCACCTTTCAAGTTGTAAGTCAGTCCTATATCTTGTCCAAATTCATCAAACCCACACTACCTCAACCCTCTGAATTAAACGTTAGGAAAGGTGTCTAAACCTTAGAGTCAAATCCTAGGCCCCCCTTTTCTCTACATTTCAACTCCTTCATTCAAAAATGATCTCAAAATCAGTAAAATGAAATTCACATGATAATCTCATATCAACATCATGGAGCATCCTAATTGAATCATCAACTTGCATTATCATCTTGGACATACTACATGCTTACCTATTGTTTTCAATATTGGTTCATCATTATTGAATTGGTTCACCTAGGGACAAGATTAAGGACATGAGCCTCACTTAGAAATTTTTAAAATAGTGTATTAGACACCAACCCCTCTTTAGATGCATGCACAACAAGTTAAACAAAATTTACTATAATTGTCCATTCCCAATCAAATCAATTTTATATGTAGAACTCAATAGATTGTAGACAAATATTTGAATTAAAATAGAGCACATTCAATTTACAAATTCTATTTTTTTATTTAATCAAAATCCTAATTAAGCCAAGAGGCTTCCTAGAGTGGAAAAATATAACATGTGAGATTTGTGTACAAAAAAATGTTACGTTAAATATCAAATTAATAAAACATCCTGGCCGTACAGTTGGATAAAGGAGGTTTTGTATTGCTAACACAAAATTATTTCAATTTTTTTGAATGTGAATTTGTGAGGCATGAGTGACTTTGAAAGGGGAGGCAACGAGTCTGGTGGGCATTCAATAGGCACTATTGTTTATCTCTTGTTGGAATACCTAGGATATAATCGAATCCTAACACACTGCTTTCATTCCTTCAAATTCATAATTATTGAAGAAAGAGAAATTAAATATTGGTATGGGATGGGATAACGAGTTTTGTGCACTGTAATATGAGGGATGTACAACTCCTCAACTCTGTCACATTTTAGTAGCTAATTTTATTTATATATTATTTGGTTTAACAGTTAAATAATTAAAGTGATTTTATAATAATTTATAATATAATATATATATATATATATAATTATTATAATATTAATTAAATAATTAATTAATATATATATTTTTAATAAGAGGGGTAAACACTTTTGACCCGGAGCTATGAAACAGTGAGGTCACAAGCGAGGGACCTCATCCCCAATATAAATTCTCAACAATTACACTCCAATGATGTTTGAACCTTGATGGCAAAAATAACAAAACAACAACTCGACCATCACACCATGCCATTATCGACAATCAATTAATATATTATTATGTATTATATAATATAATAAATAAATATATTTATACTAAACTTTATATTAGGGTTCAATTAATTTAGTAATATATTATGTATTAAATAATAATATATTATTTATTATATAATTAATAATATAATATATATTATGGGCGGTTGGGTGGGTGCCTCTCCACAAACATAGTTGTGGAGAGGTTGTTGTTATGGCAATCATAATGTCTTCTCGCCTCTGCCATGAGGCTTGACACTTGACTCCCTGTTGGTAGTCTTTGGACAATGGTTGTTGAGCTAGACATAAGGATCGACAACCCCAAATTCATGAGTCTTTCTTACTCACTCATTTATCATGGTTTTAAGTGCATTTGAAATGTGGTCTTTTCAGCCTAACATATCACATGCTTGTAGCCTAGTGGCATAATAAGGATTCATTCACGGTTTCTGAGGCTTTTCCTATTATGATGTGTAAATATGCATTTCGTATATTTAGTGCAATCTATGAGCTATCATTCTGACCATGCTTTGGGGCTTTCGTAGTCCGTTTGGTGGTTAAATATAGCAATTACGACCAGTTTTAGTATGGAAATGTTCATCATCCGTGTCTTAGCGAGAAAATTGGCTACTAGTGGCATGGATATTCTAGTCCAGTTGATGAGTAGCAAATGTCAGATGGCATTTCTGGGGCTTGTGACATTACTAAGGCTGAGACACATCATTCACCACCTTGATTATCTCACCTTTGTGGTGGTAAAATGCATTACAAGTAGGGGCTTCATGGAAAGTGTTGAAGGTTATCAATTTGACACAAATATCTCTTCTAGGGTTTTGGTTGGTCTTTTGGATGTGAATGTTCCTAAGCAGGAGGCTAAGGTTTTGATGTAGAAGCTCTTCAAGAAGTATCTATTGGTCAGGTTGGAGGAAACTTTGGCAGTGACCACATTGGGGGTCGAAATCCCATGCCCACATGACTTGAGTCTTCTCAAGGTTCTAGGGGCTAGTGCCAAATATTTTCCATTCCTCTTGGACTTGCAGGGCATGGAGTTAATTGAGCATCACATACTGGCAGTTGCAGGGGTGGAATTTGTCAAGAAAAAGTATTGTCTTGTTGTGGTTCAAAGTGGCACTTGGAAGTATGAATTCAGGGTCTTTGCCCAACAAAATGTAATGCTAGCTAGTTTGTCTATTGTATGGTGTTTTTAGTTATAGTTCTTGATAGTCAATTACATAAGTATAGTTGTATATGACCCTGCGTGGTCAATTTTGGGAGTTCTCAGGTTCTTTTTATCTAGGCAGTCATGGGTGTGTGGTTGTTGCAGGGTAACTCTTAGTGAAAATATTCTACCCCAAAGTCCACAGGCATGCGATGTAATATTTCCACTATCGACAATCAATTAATATATTATTATGTATTATATAAATAATAAATATATATATATATAATAAATATCATATTAGGGTTCAATTAGCGAACGTGAAAATAGATCACAAGTGTGAATTACAAACTCAAAGACAAATCCTAACTCTGCAATCTCAAATCTCGAATCTCGAATCAGTTATTTAAAACCCTCAACCAAACTATGTGAAGCCTCATACAATTATAAAATAGAAAATTTGAAGACTCCATGGGAACACTAGAAGTAGGAAAAATGTGGGAAGAGAGTTTTAAAGATATCAATCTTACGCGAAGTATACCAAAATCACAATTGGACCTTCAAACAATAGATTTAATTGAAGAAACTAAAGAAGAATTAGGTATATTAGAAAAAATAGCAATCATATGAAGATTTATTGGTGGCAAATTAAATTGGCTGACCTTACTTGAAAGATTCTAGTTATGATCAAGTTCCTTCCCAAATGTTCTTTTGTGGCCATCTTTTCTTCAAAAGAAGAAAGAGAGAAAATCCTAGAGGGAGGCCTTTGGGAAAAGGAAGGACCACCATTGTATATGCAAAAATGACAACAAAATTTCAACCCCATCGCTCTCGACCCCTATGACCAACCGATATGGATTAGAATGTATAATAAACCTTTGGAATTTTGGTTGGAAGAATGCCTAGGGAAAGTTAGACGCTCCTTGGGGACGTTGATGGATAATGATCCTAGATTTTGTGAAAATGATTCGTGTTTTTATTCCAAGATTAAAATAGCAGCAATTAAAAAAATACCAAAGAAGATCCTTTTCCAGGTCAATGAAACTAGTTGGGAAAATGGATTGGAGATTGAAGAAAACAATTTTTTTTCTCAAATGCAGAAGCAAAAAACATAGTGAAGAATCTTATCAAAGCAAGGTTCACCAATCTTTAGATAGGCCCTGGAAAATGCTCAGCAACCTGCTCTCTAATCAAAATATAAAGAAGCAACCCGACCCAAGGATGGAGTGGAGAAAAAAGGAAAGTGCGAATAGTAGGAAACCAAAGGTGCACAAGAAGACAAGATTGGTTTGGAAAATAAAATAAGCCAAAGCCACAGAGGAATCGGTCCCAAGAAACAAAGAAACTATTGTCACAGAAACAAACTCCATCATAGTGGGCAAAGAAAACAATCCAGTTAATCCTGAGAGGGAGCCTTACCCATGCCTAAATGTGGAACAAAAAAGTAGAGGTCTAGAAGAGAGAAATATTTTCTTCAAATAGTGAAAATGAAGACTATGATGATTTAGAAATAATTGAAAATAGAAACATATCACAAATTGTGGCTCAGTTCTTGGATATGCTAAAGAAAAAGAACAGTAAAAAAGGCAAGAAATCTAAGAAGCAAATTTAGTAAGAAATGGCTCAAGAAAAAGGATTAAAAAGCATCAAGTATTTCCTCAAAGATATTAAGGGGGCAGAGAACTCCCAACAAGAAGCCCTATGAAACTCATTACCTGGAACATTAGGGGCCTAAACACCCCTAACAAAAGGAATTTGACCAAATGCAAAATAGAGAAAGTTGACATAGACCTTGTCCTTCTAGAAGAAACTAAGATAGAAGATGAAACCAAGAGAATCTTAAATATCTTTGGATGGGAGGAAGCATACTCAAAAACTTTCGACATTGTTGGAGGGATAGGGGTATTATGGAAAAAGAATTCAGTAGAGATAAGCATAATGGAAAAAAAACCATACTAGATGTAGTGCCAAGTCAGTAGCTTAAAAGAAAAATTGGAATTTGTCCTCTTTAATATATATGGGCCCACCAGGAATGGTGAGAAAATCAAATTATGGGATACCCTTAGCCTAAAAATCGCCCAAGTTATGAGTAAGAAGGTATTAAATGGTGGAAATTTTAATACAATCTCGAGCATTGAAGAAAAATGGGGGGAAACAAGTTCGTCTCGACCCTAATGAGGGACTTTGGTCTTTTTATATGTCGTAACAACTTAATAGATGTTCACACAAGAAATGGTGTGTTCACATGGACAAACATAAGGGATGGGGAAGGTTGTATAAAAGAAAAATTAGATAGATTCCTATTCTCTCAAAAATGGTTGGAGGATAATCAGACTCTAGATGTAGAGATTCTCCCTTTGGTTGGTTCAAAACACTTCCCCATAAAGCTCATAATAAAATAAGAATTCAATATTCCAAACATCCTAATTTAAGATGGAGAAGATGTGGTATCAGAGGGAAGATTATGTGGATACGATCGATCGATGGTGGAAAGACACCCCAAATATGGAGGTACTAAAAGCTTCAATTTTATGGGCAAGCTAAAATACATTAAGGTTAAACCTCAAAATTGGAACAAGACTATCTTCAAAAAACATCTTTCAAGAAAAAGAATGACTGGAGGAAGAATGAACAATTCTAAATAATAAGGTGATTAAAGATGGCATGTATCAAGAAGACTGTGCAAAAGATAAATCATTAAGAGCAGAATATGAAAAAAAATTAGCAAGAGAAGAGGTCTACTGGAGGACTAAGTCAAGGGAGGTATGGTTAACATAAGGGGATGCAAACACAATTTTTTTCCATAATACTGCAAAAATCAAGAAAGCATAGAAAAAATATCATGTATCTCTTACATTGAAGGTGTGCAAACCCAAGATCTTGAAGAAATTAAAGAAGAATCTATCAAGTTCTTCAAACACCTGATAGCATTAGAGGGTGATATGGACTCACTCAATGATAAAAAAATTATGGACAATATTCCAAAGTTAATCTCCACTAAGGAAAATAAAATGCTAACAACTCCATTTAGCAAAGATGAAATAAAGGAGGCGACTTTTCAGCTCCATCTAGACAAAGTGCTAGGACCAGATGGTTTCCCAACACTCTTTTTATAAAAAGTGTTGGCGCTTCATTGAAGAAGAGGTCTAGTGTGTTGTTGAAGACTTCAAAAAACACAAAAAGTTCATGAAAGATTTAAATAATACCATGGTAGTGTTGATTCCCAAAAAGGAATATTGTACCAGTTTTGGAGACTACCAGCCTATCTCACTCTGCAACACCTTATACAAGATTCTATCCAAGGCCTTGTCAAACAAGCTCAAAAAAGTGTTTGACAAGATTATTTCCCCAAATCAAAGTGGTTTTACACCAGGAAGGGACATTGTGGACAACATTCTAGCTAATGAGGTTGTTCATACCATAAATAAATAGAGAATTCCAAGCATGATGATCAAATTGGACGTCAAAAAAGCTTATGATAAGGTCAGATGGAGATTTTTTATCAGAATAATGGAAAAATTCAGATTTGGAAGGGAGTGGTTAAAAATGATATTCCAATGTATATCATCTACAAGATACTTAATCCTAATTAATAATTCTCCATGTGTATTCTTTCAAAGTTTTAATGGACTAAGAAAGGGAGATCCCATCTCACCCTTCCTATTTGTTATAATGGCCAAAGCCCTGAGTAGGAATATTGCTTCCTTCCAAGACCAAGGATTATGGAAAGGTCTAAAAATCGACCAAGGAGTTGAGGCTATCACTCATCATCAATTTGAAGATGATATCTTATTATATGGAGAAGCCTCTATAAGAGAGGTAGAGAAGATAAAATAATTCTTAAATGAGTACATCAAGGTTTCGGGACAACAGATAAATATGAAAAAATCCAAAATATATTTCTTTTATACAAAGAAAACATTATAGAAGAGAATAGCCAAAACTCTAGGGTATAGAATAGATGAGATACCATGCAAATACCTAGGGGTTACATTATTGAAAGGAATGATCATATCAACATTATGGGAGCAAACAATAGATAAATTTAATAAAAAAGAAATGAGTTGGAGGGGTAAATGGCTAACCCTACCAGGAAGGATCACAATGATCAATGCAATATTATCAACAATACCCACTACTCAATGTCTTGTATGCAGACAACTTCCAAAGCAACAACCATAATAGAAAGAATACTTAAAAAATTCCTGTAGGAAGGGTCTAATGAACAACATAAAAACCCTTTGATTCATTGAGATAAACTATACAAACCCCAGGAAGAAGGAGGTGTAGGGATAAGGAATCTTAAACTAAACAATGCGGCCCTAGGGGCCAAACTAACGTGGAAAATGTATCAAAATCCCAATATGATGTGGTGTAGGATAATGCAAAAAAATATCTGGACAATATTGAACCTAGAAGAGTGCTAACAATAGCAAAGGCTTGCAATGGCTCTCATATATGGAACTTTATGCAAAATACAAGGCATGTTATTATTGATCATATCACATAGAAAATCAACAATGGAAATAGGGTGGAATTTTGGAGAGATTCTTGGGGGGGAGATAAGCCCCTAGAGGAATATTAGGAGTTGGCTCCATACATTCCCACTATTAGTGATCAAAATGGAAAAGAGGTTCATAACTATATCAAGAAGGATGAAAAGGACAATGTCAAGTGGTTAATCCCAAAAGAGCTAAATAACGATGAAGAGGCTAAAAGGAAAATGATAGAAGTAATGCAAGAAAGGAAAATCAACCTAAATAATGTACCAAATAAGATTGTATGGTGTGGAGCCAAATCAAGTAGATATTTGGCCAAAATCAGATACCTAATACAAACTAAACAAGGTAATAATGGATGGCCCAAAAAACTATGTTGGGGTAAACGTGTGCGTCCCAAAGCAGGGGCTTTTGCATGGAAAAATTTACATGGAAGAATACTAATAGGGGATAGGTTGAAATCTATAGGGATAGAAGGCCCAAGAAGGTGTGTTATGTGCCCAAAAAATGTGGATCATCTACTTTTGAATTGTCCCTATGTTGAAAATTGTTGGAATTGGTTACAAGAAAAATTGGAATAGAAGGTTCCCAAAAGTAATCGATTGTGGGATTTCATATTAGTTGGCCTATGTTAAAAAAGGAAGACTATTGGGGTCAAATTTGGTCATCAACTCCCTCATTTTTGTTATGAAACCTATGGAAAGAAAGGAATAGAATGATTTTTCAAGATAAGGAGAAAAAGTATGAAGAATTAATAGAAATAAAATATTATGAAATGGTTGAATGCTCAAATAAAAAATCAACGAAAAACTATATTCACCAATTGGGATGACAATATGATGAAAAATTAACAAGCTTTGAAAATTCCTTCCAACTTCCTTTTCGCCCAAGGATCCAAGCTAAAAGGGAAAATGTTAAATGGTACCCCCCAAAAGGAAGGCTAAAACTAAATACATATGGTGCATATTGGGGAAACCCAAGATTAGCTGGTGTTGGCTATATAATTCAAAATGAGGATGGAAATGTAATTAGATAAAAATAATCAAATTGCCACCCTCAATAAATAGTGCAACAAAAATTAAAGGAATCTTGCACAAACTGATCTTATGTAAGGAAAGGGGCCTAAAGTTTATTAAAATAGAACGTGATTCAAAAAATTGTGTGATTATAATAACAAAATGCCAAATAGGTGTTTGGGAATTATAGTCGAAGGTTGAAAAATAAAATTCATGAAAGATATTCAGGTCCACTCAATCAAGCATATTTATAGGGAAGCAAACAAGGCAACACATAATTTAGCAAACTATGGTATTGATCAAATAGAGGAATGTGTGAAGGAATCCAAAGTGGGAACATAGAAAGACCTAGAAATAATAATTGCATCAGAAAAAGAAAAGGAGGAACTGGAAGTTAAAGCCATCCCAAAGAAGAAAATGTTGGTAAGAATTCAGAAAAATAAGGTAAAATTCTCAAATCCAAGGTTCCTATGCTAACCAAAGGTATGCCACTCTGAACCAATATTTTCAATCAACTCATTAAGAATTTGATTTCTTAAAATAAGGTACGCTAGTATGAATCTTGAAATATCATTAAAATAAGTATCCATAAAAGGAAATTAACTAAAATTCTTTAGAATACAATCAAATTCCACATTCACCAAAGTAAGCCAGGAAATTAAAAGAATGAAAACCATATAACAATATGAACTTGAAACATTCAAATTTGGAAATCTATTTTAACCTCCATTTAAAAAGTCATGGACAAAACTCACTTTCGAATCAATCCTTTGGTACTATTCAATAATTTAGATTCCTTTAAATCTGCCCTAGCTGTGAACTTAACAAATTATGTCAATGGGAAATTTCAAAATTTTCATCATTATAAAATACAACTAATGAATTTGAAGCAATTTATACCCTCAAAACACTCTAATTCTTCATCTACTTGAGCAATCCAAGGACAAACATAAATGGTAGAATTATAGAGGCCACATAACAAGTAGAATTTGAAACATATCATCTAGAAAATTTAATTTGAATAAAATTAGCCATAATAAAGTTTCTTCAAGATTAAAAGGATGTCTAGACTTCAATAATAGCTTTACTTCTTGAAATCTAAACTATCCCTTCACCTATATACTATTGCATCTTAATGTCCTATTTGTGACTAGTAAGGCTTCCATAAAATTTTCTCATGCTTTAAACCATTCAAAATCCTTCCTAACTTACTCTCACAAAACAAAAGTGCATCAAGGCTTGGGTAGGATTCATAATAAAGGAAATGGAATCACATTGAAAGTATAGCAGAATAAGGACTACACGATAAATTCCTAAGTGAAAGTTAGAATCAAAGGCTCATAGCAAAGATAAAAATATTTGTGGCAGAATAAATACACCATTTTCGAAACCCTAAAAAGGGAAGCATGGGTTACTTTGTTTTGCATAGAAAGACCAAATTGCATTTGAACTATCCAAAATCTAGTATAAGATACTCTAAAAATAACAAATAATATCTGTGTACACATAAAAATGGTCTAGAGCACAATTAATTAAATACCACTTATTTAATTAATGAATCTTAAATTCTTCTACTAGTATAAATAAATTGATAAATTTATTTGTATAGTTCACCCCTTTAATTCTTCTATTCAAGAATCATCTTCCCTCTTGAATTAATTAAATACACAAATTTAAATAATTTATTATTTGATTATTTCCCTCCCTTAATTAAATTTGAATTTTTAATTCAAATTTGTCACATTCTCCATAATTTCCTAACTTCCTCCAAATCACCCTCCACATCATCACATGTCACATGATTTCATTTTTTCTAATTTTCAAATTAGGAATATTCATCCAACCTCCTAACCTCCTTGGAGACACATGGCTCCTCCTTCCAATTGATGCTCTTTGACACTTGGATAATTTTCCCTTCCAAATGGAAAAACCTCCATGATTTCCTCCAACTTCCTTATGCTCCACCATTGATCTCCCGGGATCATGATCCCAACCGTCCATCTCTTCCACCTCACTCAAGGCTTGGAAAAATCTATAAATAGGAGGCCATTCTACAACTTTTCAACAAGGATTTGATCATAAACTTATGTTGCAGGAATTATCTTAGCAATTGAGAGCATTTTAGAGTTGCATAGTATTTAGCATTGTTATCATGACAATTTTACTTTGTGGCATTTTAGTATTGCATTAGTTTTTATTATGTTTATCATATATTTGCACTACATCAATAGCAATAATCTTAGCATCATTTACACAACAATAATTTCATCCATCATTTAGTATTTTATATTAAAAAATACAAAAACATGTTGATGTAGGCATTTAGCTTTGCATTTCATAAAATCTTCTTGTTTCTTAGGTTTCCATCTGATAAATTCATGTGCAACATACAAATTTGAGAGCATGAATTTGAGGATCCTTAAGATTAGAGAACAATGAAATGATTTTAAAGAGTAGATATAGTAGTTTGTTTTGTTATTTAAATCTCTTTCATGTAAGATGTTTCATTGATGTGTGTTGGATTTACTTTACTAATTTCTCCATTTTAAATACCACACATAAATTGGTGCCCACTATGGGGCCCCTAGCCCCTTTCATTAACATTTTTTGGAAAAGTGTGTTTTAGAGGTGTAGACGTGAAATATTTTAGCACAATCGTGAGTTCTTTCAGCGTATACAAAAACTTCTCTGGCACATTCGAGCACTATTCTGGTGTATACAACCTTTCGTCCAATGCATCCATACTATATTTCAGCGCATACAAGGAGTCTTTTAGCGCATTCATAATTTCTTTTAGCACATATATGGATTGTTCTAGCGCATACATAAGTTTTTATGGTGCATATGTGTAGTCTTTTAGCGCATTGATTCTCTGTTATGGCACATCTATTTCATTTTATAAAAAATCATAATTCTAAGAATTAATCCCTATTTCTCTATTATGCAGGTATTTTAAACGTTCTTAGAGACCTTGCTGAAACTTGTGAAACGCTGTCAAAGACTTCAAATTTGAAACTACTAACATTTGATTGCAGGGATTTATTGTTCTTTCTTTTGATTAAGTTAGGAACATAGCTTAAGTATGGGAAAATGAACACCATGTCTACTGTGATTGTTGAATGGTAGGCATATGCTCTCCCCTTAACTAGGTGACCAAAAAGCTAGACCCATTCCTTTTCTTTTTGCAACTTAATCCTTAGAGGGTCTGCCTTGGTGGGACAAGAGGTAATCACCCCAAGGGAACGGCCCAATCGGGAACACGCTAAATCCAAGCAACTTCCACTTGGGATATAAGTGTGGGTACTTGAGGAAATTTCAAGTATCATGAGGATTTTTTTGACAAGAAGGGCATCAATGATCTCTTGCTGTATGGATGATCCCCCACGAATGAAATTCATGTACTAGAACCCTTTTATTGTAGTATGCCAAAATTCCTTTTCTATTTGTTGGTGCAAGAGGTATAACCTTCAAATCTGTCCCATATTCTTGTGGCTTTTAGTAGAGATGAGAAGTTCATCATGGGAGATACATGAGAATTGAGGCTTGGCTGACCCAAGAAGTGAGTGCAATGCAAGGGGGAGCCAGTGTGGTCAAGTCTCTAATCATCCGCTAAAAGGTAAGCACTGCTGGAGTAAAATCCAAGTGGGAATCTAGTAAATACTGCCCTTCACATCCATAGGAATTTTACTTGCTTGATGTTTCTTACATGTGTGCTTTAAAATAACTTTCAAAACAAACATCACACACTAGAAATTTATAAACAGTGATTCAGAAGAACATCCCCTCAATCAATTGAATCCTTGATCTAAATAAGAAAAATCTAGCAAACTACCAGAAAACACAAGCACCTCCCAATTTAGCACATACATTCACTATTTTGGCACATGCAACCCATCTTCTAGCACATACATTCGTTGTTTTAGCGCATCTATCCACTACAATTCCTTTAGCGCATCCAGTAACTATTCCAGCGCATACATACCATCCTCTGGCGCATACACACCATTCTCCAGCTCATCCAACTCTTTCCATAACATGTTTGTACCATTCCATAGCGCATCTAAGTTTTAGCGCATCCGTGTACTATTTTAGCACATCTGGTAAATCTGCAAATAGATAGATAAGTTTGACCTCCTATTGGACAATTAACACCAAATTTGAAGATTCCTTCTCAAGCAACATTTATTCCTTATCCCAACATTGCTTTTAACTTGGAAAAACTAGCATTTACAAGTGAAAATCCCTCAACTAAGCCTTGGTCCAACATCTAAAGGTGCCCCATCATCAAAAACTTAAATCTGATTATCAACTAAGTTTCGCCATTAGGATTCATCATCCTTTATCAAGATTCATCATCCTTCATCCCAAAATAAACGTTGCATAATCAGGTTTAACTTAGCCCTTTTGGCACTCCTCAACCCATATCAAAGTTTAGAAAATATCCATCACTTGTATGCCATTTTAATGAGATCGTAAAAGAAAAAACGTAAGAAAAAAGGAATCGAAAACCAAAATACCATGGTTGAAAGAGAAGAGAATCCTTTTTCAGAATTCTTCAAAATGAGGTAGAATAAATAATGGATGAATCTATAGAAAAATCACAACAAGATCCCAATTTCCATAAGTTCATGGAGAGGATATTTGAAAAGGAGGCTGAAAAATACCTTTTGATGTTAGCAAACAAAGGGATCAAACTACTTGAGGATTTTGATATCACAAAATTAAAAAGAACTCCTAAGAAGACAAAAACACAAACACAAACTGAAATAAGAAATGAAACAAGAACCAATGACCCTGTAGATTCCTTAACTCACCAAATGAAAAATATACAACAACAACTTCTCGACATGCAAAAGGGTACCACGAAAAGATACTTTATACAAGACATATTTCCATATCCTTTTGATCAAAGTGTGAACATGATTCCATTTCCCAGACATTGTGAATTCCCTAAATATGATAAATACAATGGTAAAACGGATCCTATAGATCATATAATGGAATTTCGAACCATGGGCCTAGAATTCGCACATGAGGAAACTTGATGAGATTATTCCCACGAAGCTTGGGAGGACAATGTATGCAATGGTTCTTGCAATTACCCCCAGGGATCAAGTCCTTTGAAGAATTGGTCAAAAAATTTATCACCCAATATTCTTATAACATTCAACATGAGATTACAATGAAGGACCTTTGCAATGTAAAATAGAAAAAGGGAGAATCATTTCTTATATTCTTACAAAGGTGGAGAAGATTATTTGCAAGGTATCCTCGTGCTATACTAGAAAAGGAAAAGATGGAGGTGTTCATTGACAATTCAAATGATGGTATGAGTTATAGGCTTGAATTACAATGTCCACCAACCTTCGACAAACTAATTGAAAATGGAATCAAAATCAAAGAAGATTTGGTCAAGAGAGGAGTCTTGAAAATTTACAATGAAAACAACTCAACTAACTCCTCCAATAACTATAACAACAATGATAAACCAAGGTTTTGGAAAAAATACAAGAATACTAATAACGATGCTTCAAATGGAACACATAATGCCAAATCGGTCTTTAATTTATCAGGAATCACATCTAAGACCAACCAAACCCCCAATCAAAGCAACACTAATCAAAGTACAAATTAGATCACCAATCATAACAGTAACCAAAAAATTCCCCATCTCAACCATCACCATATAAAACATCATCAAATCACAGGAAATTCACACCTTTGCATCAATCACTCAAGTCTACATTGAAAGAAATTCTTGCGAAAAATATTATCACCTTACCCGACACCCGAGGTTTTGAGCTAAAATTGAAATCATCATGGTGGAATGATGCTAATTACTATGAATTTCATCGA
Source organism: Sequoiadendron giganteum (assembly GCA_007115665.2). Lineage (NCBI taxonomy): Eukaryota > Viridiplantae > Streptophyta > Pinopsida > Cupressales > Cupressaceae > Sequoiadendron > Sequoiadendron giganteum. The sequence continues at coordinate 27,598,536 of CM021102.1, forward strand.
TGCAAAGACCATCTAACAAGCAACTATATGCAATTAAAGCACAAGGTACAAGATTTGATAGACCAAAATATCATACAAATAGAAGAACCCCAAACGAACGTTGATCATGGTGCATTCAAGAATCCCTCACCAAATTATGACAAAGGGGAATCTTCTACAATGAACAACAAAGGGAAAAATGTAAACTATGTCCATGATACTACCATTTTTTCATATTTCAGCCGTTGAGGATCAGGCAAATGACATTAAGATTAATGACACACAAGACAGTGTTGCAGCCAACAATCAAACTAATGACACTCTAATTCAACATAGAAAAGACACCATCATGGCTGAAAACCAAATAAATGGCACCAACATCGCATCCAATCAAGTCTATAACATCAAACAAGACATAGTTGTAATGAAGAACCAAATTAATGTCATAAAAATCAAAGGGAAATAGGACAATGTGCCTATTGTTGGTGTAAATAAAGTCTTGTACCTAGTTAATTCATTACTAGGGGACTTATTTACACATGTTAAGTTTACTTAGGTCATAGGAAGGAATCTTTCTAGATGGTGTAAGTTGTCATTAGTTGTTATCTTATCTTTTGGCAACTACTACATGTGAACCTAGGTAAGTGTGATTATGACATGAGACAACTAATCACACTTACCTAGGTTCACATGTAGTAGTTGCCAAAAGATAAGATAACAAATAATGACAACTAACACCTTCTAGAAAGATTCCTTCCTATGACCTAAGTAAACTTAACATGTGTAAATAAGTCCCCTAGTAATGAATTAACTAGGTACAAGACTTTATTTAAACCAACACCCCCCCTTAAGTGCAACTTAGGGAGTAATTGATTATTATGAAAATGACACAAAGATGGGTACCGGCTACAAGGTCATGTTAGGTACCCATGTACATATGCAATGAAATATCTCACAAACAAAGAAAAGGAGAAAACTTAGTGGGACAAAACTCCTCCCCAAAAGAGAGATAAAAGATACAAAATAGAAATGCTCTCAATGAAGAATGAGAAGGTAAAAACCCCATGTGAGGAAAAAGACCTCCCATAAGAGAGAAGAAGAAGAGAGACAAGGCAGCCCCCCCTCAATGTTGAGTCTCTTGCAATGATGGTAGAAGCTCGACATTGAATGATGAATATGATCTAATCTCGCCGAACAACATTCCTCCCCTTGGGAAGAAACAAAACCATGAATGTATGCAGGATGTAAAGAATATGGATGATGTATGATGTCTTTGAAGCATGCTCAAGTGTCTCCATGTTGATGCCGAAAGCTATCACACTACAAACAGACATTCTAGGCCACACTGTTGAAGAGGACAATCCAAAATCTAATAGAGATGAACATAGAACATGATACAAAGACAAGGATATCCCCTCTGAAGACAAAGAAGCCTCCTCCAAATGTTTTCCAAAAGTATCCAAAATCATGCCAAACTAAAAAGAATGATCATGTAGAGAATGAACAAGAGGGTCAAAGTGTTCCCTCACAACAACTGAAGAAGGATCATCTTCATCAAAGAGAAGATGAATGTCATCAATGGTGTCCCCTAAATCTACAATATGAGACTCCACAAACAAGTCTAAAATACCTGTCAGCAAGCCATCACAAGTAGCCATATCTAAAAGATAATGTAGATCCTGTTGCACTGAATCACGAGGAGCCAACACTGTGGAATCACAAGAATCATCAACTATAATAGTAGGTGGAGGAGATAGAATGCATGTATCAAGTACTAGATCTGATGTGAGAACCCCCAATTTTAAGAATCCAAATGTCTCCTTTGAATCATGGTTCATATGATCAACAATCAAAGAAATAATTTCACCATCAGAAGCAAAATATGCAAAGGTGTACAACTGAGATGAATGATCAACCGCCCCAGTAGCAATGATCTCTCTACTCTCCAAGTTATGAATGATGACTAAATCAGGTGTGAACTCCACAGTTCTCCCATCTCCACCATGTGTAATCTGATAAATGGAAAGAAGATTGTTCGTTAAATGGAGAACACACAAGACATCCTGAAAAGTGTTGTCCCAAAAACTAATAGATCCCTTCCCAATTACACTCATGTATGTATTGTTTCCCATCAAGATCTAGGAGACATAGTAAAAGGCTAAAAAGAAGAGAATATAGATTATGAAGATGCCATATGATGAGATGCTCATGAATCTAGAAGCCATCTCCCTGATCCTAGACCTGAAAAAGCACAAAGAGCTTGTCCTTTATTTCCTGATGTAGATGCTTGACCTTTATCATTTTTAGATTGTTTTGAAGAAGAAGGATGTGATTCAAACATTCTAGAAGGAAAATCAATTTGATTCTTTTTGAGAATATTTTTTAACTCATCAATATCCTTCTTATAACAATAGTGTTCTTCATGTCCATCCTTCTTGCAATATGCACAAAAAGGCCTCTCCTTCTTAGATGATTCCCCTTTAGAAGAGGATTTTTTCTTTGCTTGATTTGAATGTTGATTATTCGTTGCTTTCTTTTGTTTCTTATTTGATTTTGATTCTTTCACTTGATTAACCAAAAATGCCTAAGATTCAGAAGTCTTGATGAGACCCATTGAGATAAGCTTTTGTAGCTCATATATTAACATCTCAAAAAATGATGCAAATGAAGGTGTAGTATATGTAGACCCCATAGTCAATCTATGAGTATGAAAGCTAGAAACAAAACGAGTAATCAGGACCAAGTTTGTTCATTGTATTGTAGACCAACTTATTTTACTTCTTATCAATTCCACATGCTTTGCTTTGCTCTCTTAGATCATTAACCTTAGTGATGTAGTCTTGGATGTTGTCAAAATTCTTAGGATCAAGGCTCATCAGTTCATTATCAATTTGATAGCCTCTTACTTCATTTGTAGTACCATACAATGTTTTCAATTTATCCCAAGCTTCATAATAATTTTTACATGATTCAATTTGGAACAAAAAATCTTGAGAAACTAGTCTACGAAGACACCCAAGAGATTTGGCATGTTCAATCATCCATTTTATCTTTTTATTTGCATTTGTAGGTTTAGGTACCTTATTTTCAACATATAGAGAGTGACCTTCTGTCATTAGAATACTCCATGCATTTTGATGCCATGTTGAATAATTATATGATGTGAGTAAAGGAACCTTAGAATGATCCATGAAAACAAGAGAGCACAAGCAAACAGATCAAAAGAATGCACCAAGAGACCCCCCAAAAATCACTCAATCAAGAAACCCCCAAGCAATATCTAATTTGGTACTTTATATTTAGTGCATTTACAATTATCACTTGCCAAAATAGGGAAGTGGAATTTGATCTTAGTGCTTGTAAATTCCAAATTTGGCCACATAATCAAGTACAATTTCTGGTACAAAATGAGATCACTATGATCATACCATTGAAAAGTACATGAAGAATTATGCACTTCCAAAAAAATTGCACCCAAAAATGTTACTGTAGGAGCAAGATATGAGCTCCCAAAGTTCCCAAAATGAGGACGAAGCAACAAAAACTGTGAGAATCTATAATTTTTTGAAAATACAGACACCAAAACCAAAATCTAATTGCACCACTATGTAGAGCATGAAAAGTTATCCCAAATAAAAAAAAAATTGCTCGAAAAAAAGAGTCAAAATGAGCAAGATATGAGCCTCCAAAGTCAGACTGCAAAACTAAAAACTCAATCCATGAGGGGGGCAATTTTTTTTTTAAATGTTGACATATTGCTGATGTCAGCAGACCACTATGTTAAATTTGATGGCCTATGACCCATTAGAAGAATATTCGCCCTTCCAATAGAATATGCTTTATGACAGAATATTCTTGCCGAATATTCTCTTCTTCGACGGTGATGAAAAAATCTTCTTTATGCATCGAGATATTCCTTGTGCATTAGCAGGATCTTCTATCACTCGAAGAAGAATATTCGCCATTCCAATAGAATATTCTTTATAACAGAATATTCTCTTCGTCGACGGTGATGAAAAAATCTTCTTTATGCATCGAGATATTCCTTGTATTTAGTTTTGGAATATTCCCGCTAGAATGGACATCGGGATATTAAAGGGGACACCAGTTTTGAATTACCAACCATCGACAATGAATTTCTCCGGTATTTGTGTGTGGGTCGCGCCGATTGATAGGGGGTCCATAGGTTTGATGGGCCCATGACTGATTGCCACATGGCAGGACCTCCGAGGACATAGGGAAACACCCTCCTGCAGAGTACTGTGTGCAACAATACTTGGTACTACAAAAAGAACTCCGCAAATTTTGACTGCATTTTAAAAAAAAAATTAATACAATGAAATATAATATTGATTGAATTTTATTTTTTTATAAAGAAAAATAAAAAAATTTCAATCGATATTTTTATTTAAAAAAAAAAATCATACCCTGTAATTATGATGACTTGGGGGGGCTGTACAGCTCCCTGGGCATAATCCAAATATGTTTTGAAAGGGAGCACATCCAAAACATTTTCCACCCCATCACAACAATATAACATTGTCAATCAACTTCAAAAGATCCTAGCACAAATATCTATATTGGAGCTCCTCAAGATTTCCCCCGCTCATAAGGAAATTTTGGAAAAGGCCCTAGTGGACACAACTGTACCAATGGATTTGCAAGTTTGTACCTTCCAAGCCATGGTGGGGCATTTGGTTGCACCTCATTGCCTATCCTTCTCTGAAAATGATGACATATCCATCACTCATCCCCATAACGTAGCAGTTCACATTGAAGTCTTAATACATTAAAGTTGAGTCAAGCGTGTCCTAATAGATGGAGGAGTTGGTCTCAATATATGTACTTTGAAACTTATCCGTGCACTGAGATTCCTGAGAATGCCATAGATTCAAGGAAAAAGATCACCATCAAAGCCTATGATGACAAGGAAATATCTTCACTAGGATTAATTATGTTGCTAGTTCAGGTGGGGCCGATCCAAAAACATGTAATTTTCCAAGTTCTAGACAAATAATTAACATACAGTATACTCTTGGGTCATCCTTGGATCCATGAGATGCAGGTAGTTCCCTCAACTTACCATCAGTGTTTGAAATTCCCTTGCAATGGGCAAGAAATAACCATTCCAGCTGACTCCAATAGTCCTCAATACTGCAACACCCTCAAGTCAGTCCAAGATGTCTTTGTGCCCCATAATAGAGAAGCTCTTGCTTCCCCATCTGCCACCCCAGGTAATTCAAGCCAATTAAATTCCTTGTCAAAACTGTCTGCCATACCATCAAATATGGAAATCCAACCAAGATCCTCATCTAAACAACCTAAGAAAAAGGAAGAAGCTACCCATTCTATGTCTGATAATCATGAAGCCCAACTTAACACTTTGTCCAAACAATTTGAGAAGAAGGTCCAAGTCAAAGATAAAGGCTTGGGTGAATATTCTATTGAGCAATCCCTATGTCTTTCACAATTATTTCCCCCAAAGTCCTATGGTCAACCATCAACCTTAACATAGTAGTCTTCACAACCTATCACACTCTTTGATGGTAGATTCATAAAAACAAGTACCCAAGCAAAGGAATATGATGATAAATAAATTTTGAACTGGCTTTACAAGGATGAAGCCGAATCTCAAGCAGCAACAACAAATGCACAAACAACACAATATGGCAAAGGATTTTCAATCTTGGAGAAAATGGGATACGAAGGACAAGGACCTATCGACAAGAGAAAAGAAGGGATTATGGAACCAATTCAACCCATCTTGACCAATCCAAAGGACAAGACATGATTGGGATACAAAGAGGAAACAAAAGAAGAAGCCACCCAAAAAGTTATTGAGCAAATCCTACAACTGAAAGCTAGTAATAACTATGAAACTAAGTCAAATGAATATGAGAGGGATTCGTTATCTGAAGAGTCTTATCATGACAAGGGAATTGATGTGATACAAAGGTATGCCCCCATACATGAGAAGGGACAAAGTTTGGGGTTAAGACCGCTTGAATTTGGATCATAACCTATCGATGGCTCAAGCGAGGACGATCGAACTCCTAGTGAGACAGGTCATTCAGAGGAGAGTTACATCATAGATCTTGACCTTTCTATAGGACTACTTGATGATGTCACCATTAGGATGCTCAATGCCTCTGAATTAAACCAATCCGATGACTCCCTACCTCTAGTACATCCTGAACTTATCAACTAGGACCAAACCGAGCCCCTTGACATCCCCATCTTTTCCACCGATGATGTCATTGTCAACTTCCTCTGTGCTGACAACCCCAAATTTTTTTCCACCATTGAATCTCAGAATGAAACTTCCAGGCAGGGGAGTGTCAAATCTCTTAGTTGCAAAATAAATAATACAGGAAATCAATCTAATGGTGAAAACCATTCTATGGCAGTATTAGATCAGGAAAAAGTAAAAATAAAGAGTGCATCCAACGATGAAAACCTCTTTGAGGCACTGAAGGATGAGATATTTGAGACTCTCATTAAACACTTTCAAGAGAGATCTAAAGTTTTGATTGAGCCAACATAGTCCATCAATATCAACAATGTAGAAAAAGTGAAAACTCTCCATCTAGCAAAATCCTTGATAGAACAAGAGAAGCCTAACTTTATCAAGTTCTTTGAAGAATGAAAAATCAAATTTTCTTGGTCCTATATGGACATGCCAGGGATAGACCTGGATCTCATCATGCACCATCTATCTCTCCATTCAGGAGTCAAACCAGTAAAGAAAAAGTTGAGAAAAATGCATCCCCCTATTGCCTTATTGGTGAAGACGGAATTGAAGAAATTATTGGATGTAGGATTCATTAGACCCATTGATTATGTTGAATTGATATCCAACATTGTACCTATTTCAAATCCTGATAGCATTATACGGATTTGTATAGACTTCAGAGACCTCAAAAAATCTTATCTGATGGATGATTTTCCCTTGCCAAACATTGATATCATCGTGGATTTAACAACAGGTCATGTCATGTTATCGTTGATGGATGGTTTTTTTGGCTACAATCAAATTAGGATAACACCTAAGGACCAAGACAAAACAACTTTTACATGCCCATGGGGCACCTTCTACTGGAACGTCATGCCTTTTGGATTGAAGAACGTAGGAGCCACTTACCAGCGAGTCATGACAACCATCTTTCATGAAATGATGCATACCTTTATGGAAGATTATGTGGATGACTTGTTGGCCAAATATTTTACTAGAGAAGTACACTTGGAGATACTAGACAAAATATTCACCCGACTGGAGAAGTTCAACATACGTTTGAATCCAAAGAAATGTGTGTTCGAGGTGACATTGCAACAGTTGTTGGGATATATAGTTTCAAAAAAGGGCACTGAGGTAGATCCTGTGAAAGTAAAATCCATCATGGAAATGTTGCCTCCAAAGAATATTGGTCAGTTAAGGTCCCTTCAAGGCATGTTTTATTCAATCAGAAGATTCATATCACAATTGGCCGATAAAACCCATCCTTTTACCCACTTGCTACACAAGAATGTCTCCTTTAAATGGGATGAGAAATGTGAAGCCTCTTTCAATAAATTGAAGCAATATCTAATGAGTCCACCTATATTAGTACCACCAATAGAGGGAAAACCACTCTTACTATACATAGCAATAACTGAGACATCATTGGGAGCTTTGCTAGCGTAAGAGGATTCAACAGGAAAAGAAAGGGAAATCTACTACATCAATAGAACCTTAAATGGCTATGAAATAAATTACACATACATTGAAAAGGCTTGTCTAGTAGTAGTTTTCACCACTCAACAATTGTGACATTATATGCTAACTCATACCGTCAAGTTAATAGCCAAAATGGATCCATTGAAATATCTACTCAACAAGGCCAATCTAATAGGAAGGTTGGCAAAGTGGGTAATGATTTTGAGTGAGTTTCACATCCAATATGTTGATAGGAAAGTCATCAAGGGACAAGCCATTGTAGATCAACTAGCTAAAGCACTATTGTATGATGATCATCCTTTGCACATTGAGTTTCCAGATGCTGATGTCTTTTCCATAACAACAAAACAATGGGTATTGTACTTTGATGGGTCATACACTCAAAATGGATTAGGAGCGGGAATTTTATTTGTCACTCCTCAAGGGTATACCATTATGAAATCATACAGACTAATGTTCCCTTGCACTAACAATTTAGTGAAGTATGAAGTAGTGATCATTGGAATCAAGATAGTTGTAGAGTGGAAAATCACAGAGCTACAAGTCTACGAAGACTCTCAACTGGTCATAAATCAAGTCAACGATGATTATCAGACAAAGGATGACAAACTGATTCCCTATAAAATAATGATCAATGACTTTAAGAAATATTTTTTGTCTATCAAATTTGATCAAATTCCAAGAATAAACAACAAAGTTGTTGATGCTATGGCCACTATTGCTTCTTTGTTATAAATTCCAAATAAACAGAGCCGTTATGAGTTCATGGTGGAACAAGTGTTTACTCCTGCCTATGATGATCCTGAGTCCCAAGTCATATGTCACCTAACTGATGTCGATACCTCAATCTATGAGAAGATCTACACTTATCTAAGGGATAACACCCTCCCATCCGACCTATCAAAAAAATAAAATGAAACTTTATCCGTCAAGCCACCCAACACACCCTTATCATGGATGTACTTTACCGACGAGGTCTTGATGGAACTCTCCTTTGATGTCTAGAACACGACAAGTCTGAAACAACCTTACAGGAAGTTCACAAAGGTATCTGTGGAACACATTCAAGTGGTCTTACCTTAGCGAAGAAACTCCTTTGTTTGGGGTACTACTGGCCAAATATGGAGGAGTCCTTCCAATTTGTCAAGAGATGCAAGAAATGTCAGATCCATGGTAATCTTATTCATGCACCAGCACAAGAGTTGCAACCATTTGCATCAACATGGTTATTTTGTCAGTGGGGATTGGATCTTGTAGGTAAATTTCACCCGTTGTCATCCAATGGAAACAAGTTCATCATTACAGCCATGAAGTACTTTACCAAGTGGGTCAAAATCATTCCTTTAACCACCATCACAAGAAAACAAATCTCATCGTTCATCCTAAACTACATCATCTATAGGTGTGGCATTCCTCAGTCCATTGTCACTGATAATGGCAGACCTTTCAAGAATCAGGACGTCCAAGAAATTTGTGAAAGGTTTCATATCCAACATTGGTTTTCAACACCATACTACCCTCAAGGGAATGACTATGTAGAGGCCTCAAATATAACTATTTTAAATATCCTTAAGAAAATCATCAATGAATCTGGACGTGATTGGCATATCTAGCTGAACCCTGCTTTATGGGCCTATCGTACAAGCATCTGTGCACCCACAGAAGCCACACCATATTCCATCGTATACAGATCATAAG